>JALPQI010014646.1:0-35560 GCA_025490895.1 Thaumatotibia leucotreta
TGTCCATAAGAGCAAAAGAGACAACTTGTTAAGTTAATCAAAACGCAGTTTAGAAGGACATAATAACCCGCAAAATTCATTGTATGGACAACAGAGTTTCCTTGAAATTTCTTGAAACATCCATTTCATGGTAATATAATGAAATGACCTAATTAACGGGAAATGTACTAGGAACGGTCATCGATAAGGAACGATCAAAGCGTGACGAAGGCTCCCAATTCTTTTTTATAGGGTTCCGTAGCCAAAATGGCAATAACGGAACCCTTATAGTTTCGCCATGTCCGTCTGTCCGTCTGTCTGTCTGTCTGTCTGTCTGTCCGTCTGTCCGCAGCATAGCTCAGTGGCCGTTAATACTGGAAATCTGCAATTTGGTACCTACAGGTGTACATATTAATCATGCCAATAAAGTGGTACTATAAAAAGTAGAAAAAAAATGAAAAAAATCATGAATAGTGGGCTTATAGAGTACGTTAAAATAAAACTATTTCGTATATATTATAATCGGCCCAGTCGTTTTTGAATAACTACGGAACCCGACGTGCTCTTGGCCGGTTTATTTATTTATTTTATTTAGAAACAAACAGGCATATACAAAAAAGACTTATAAAATATTACAAATTATTAAAGACCTTATGTGATATAAATTGCAGTCCACATTATGGTATGTTATGGATAGTTAAAAAAAATACAGTGTATTTTTAATACAAGATAATGAATATAGGTATTATAAAGCGAGTCGGTTTCCGTTCCCATTGAAGGCATACGTTAGTGTGCACAAACATTTGCCACTTAGTTACATAGGTTATACATGCATTCAGTATACAGTGTGCTACCATGATCCAGGCTTCCAAAAAATGGGCAATAATACGGATCGTTTTCGAATATTAAGAGTTGACAAGTATTTGAATAAAATGTACAATTCATTTTATTTCCCTCAAATTATCTAGTTCTAGTCCGCTGGATGCGGGTGGCGCAGGACCGGTCATTGTGGCAATCTTTGGGGGAGACCTATGTTCAGCAGTGGACGTATTTCGGCTGATATGATGATGATGATCTAATTCTTATTAAGGTGCATTCAGACCAAAAGAGCATTCGCTGTTCTATCCCTCGCTCTACGAAATCAACCAATCACGTTTTGTGTAACGATCGAATTTCGTAGAGTGGGAGCTAGAACAGCGAATGCTCTTTTGGTCTGAATGCACCTTCACGTACACAGAATTAAAGCGCATTAGGATACCTATACAGGTTGAAATTTAAATCGTGAATCGTAATATGTTTTTCTAACTCTATGAATAACTAACAATTGGATGCCCCACAAGTTACTTAGAAATAGTCATGTTTTTTTTGGTGGCTTTTTTTGGTGGGTTCTAAGAAATTATAACGATTATCTAAGCTATTTAAAACGTCAAATATAGGTAATGAATATTATTTAATTTTTAACGAAATTACAAAATTGGCGTTATTAATGACTTCAATTTAAACAGGTAATTTAAATTATTCAATTATTTTGTCTTAATAATCCGTTTTGATATTCTAAAGCCAAAAAATACAAAAACACAAGGTCCAAAAAATATATGTCCATTTTTAAGTAACTTGTGGGACATTTAATTGTTAGTTGTTTATGGAGCTAGAAAAACATTACGATTCACGATTTAAATTTCACCCTGTATTTCTGAGCATTTTTATATACGTCTTCAATTTTGCCTTTGACTAGTTTGACTGTACTTGTAACATATTTGGGCCAGATTGGCCAGAACCAGGAAAACAGTACCTATAATTTCATTGCTTTCAAAAACAGCAACAAATCCTCGGTCATTTAAACCCGTCGGATATTGCCTGATTTTCCACTGCGACGCGCAGAATGTCAGCGCAAAAACTAATATCCCATTTACGTTTCCTCCTACAGTTAATACAAGTATATAGGTTCGAAGGGAGGGTTGCCCTTCCTATAGAGGGTGTATCGGTTTATTTATATGGAGAGTGCGTAGAGGGCGCGGCCCTCCCTCCGGTCCCACCCTCTAATCAGCCGTAATCACCATATCAAACGACGTACGCTCATTTCTGTTGACAACACGCAGATTAGACTATGTTACTATGTTTTGTTATTTATTTTATGTTCTTAATGTTATTAAGCAAGGGATGTGAATGGTTCATTGGATTATGTAACACTATGTGGCGTATTGATTTCGCTTTTTTAAGCTGCGTTTCCACCAGATATGTGCGAGGATGTGTTTCCATACAAATGATACCTCGCTATAGTCATTAATAGGTGTTATTTGTATGCAAACACATCCTCGCACATCTCTTGTAGTACGGTCAAATCGTACATAATTTTACCCTAAACTCGCAAATCAAGTAGTATCGCTGCATTTTTGGTATGTTGTTTAGACACCATAGGACAGTATAAAACCATATTTTGCAAGCAAAAAAAAGTTGTGCTAGCTGGGTAGTACGTGAAAAACTGCGAAATTTACGGCCATTTTTTAGTTTCTGATTTTTATTTAAAAAGCCTTACGTTTTTTGATATCATATGTAAGAAAACGTTTAAAGACTAATAAATTTCCAACAAGTTGAGCTATTATGCATTACCGTAGGTCTTATAGTTTCAGAGATTCGAGACTTTGAAAGTACCCCTTTTTGTAAACTAGATAAATTTTTGTGTTTTGCTAACGTTTTCGACTTAATATCGCCTCACCTAATTATGCTACGAAAAACATGCAATAATGACCTTATAGTGCACTTAATATTCTTTAATTTAAGGGTAAAATTAGGTCAGTGAACTTTGTAGTTGAAAGTATAAACCCGAAATTCCAAAGGCAGGAGGCCCGCTATCTAAGTTTTTCATACAAATCGCAAGTCGAGTTGCAAAGCTGCAATTTTGGTATATTATAAAGGTCTTATAGATATATACGAAAATGCATATTAAAAGAATAACAAAAAAATAATTTGGGCAAAGGACGTAAAAAACGGAAAAACATTAGCACTTGTTTTAGGTTTTGACGTTTAACTAAAAATCTATTATCTTTTTGATACTGATTGCTATAAAACTAAGAAAGAACATTAAATTTAAAAGGATTTGAGCTACGTTGCATCACCGTAAGTTATATATATTTTGAGATACGCCATTTCATAAAGTGCCCTTTTATCAAAACATAAACAAATTTTAGGTTACGTTAAAGCTATTCACTAAATATTGGAAAAACGTTCGCGCTAAGAATAAAAAGTAATTGTAGATAATAACTACATTAAATTTGGAACAAATTGAGCCGATAACAATTACTGTAAGTCTTATAGTTGGGGGTATAAGAGGCTTCAAAACATGCATTTATTTTCTTAACTTAATGAAGGGCACATTTTGAAATGTCGTATCTCTAAATCTATATAATTTAGGGTAGTGCAAGGTAGCTCAAATCCTTTCACATTTAATATTCTTTCATAGTTTTATAGCAATTAGTATCAAAAAATTATAGTTTTTTAGTTAAACGTCAAAAACTAAAAAAAGTCCGATTTTTTTTCAGTTTTTTACGTCCTATACCTAAATCCTTTTTTTTTCTTTTCTTGTAATATGCATTTTCGTACATCCCTATAGAGCCTATATAATATACAAAAATTGTAGCTTTGCAACACGACTTGCCATTTGTATGAAAAACTTAGATAGCGGACCTCCTGCTTTTTGAATTTCGCGTTTTTAGTTTCAATTACAAAGTTTACTGACCCGATTTTACCCTTAAATGAAAGAATATTAATTGCGCTATAAGATAATTATTTTATGTTTTTCGTAGCATAATTAGGTAAGGCGATATTAAACCAAAAACGTTAGCAAAACTAAACATTTTATCTGGTTTACGAAACAGGGTACTATTTGAAGTCTCGAATCTCTGAAACTATAAGACCTACGGTAATGCATGTTATCTCATCTTGTTACAAATTCATTCATCTTTAAACGTTACCTGATACATATTGTCAAAAAACGTAAGGCTTTTTTTATAAAAATCAGAAACTAAAAATAGACAGTAAATTTCACAGTTTTCCACGTATAACGCAGTTAGCACAACTTTTATTTGCTTGCAAAATGTGGTTTTATACTGCCCTATGGTGTCTTAATAACATACCAAAAATGCAGCTTTACTACATGTTTTGCGAGTTTAATATACGATTTGACCGTACTATTGTGGAAATGCAGCCTTAGGCTGGTATAATTATTGCGTATTTGATACACACTTCGTGCACACATTTTTTGCGCCTATTCCTATTAAAATGTGGCTAATCTATTCGATTACGGTGACAGTTTATAATTTGGCTACCTATATATGTATAATGTATTTGTTATCAAACTTGCAATGAAATGTTGACATTACGTACATCAAATTGGTCCAGGAAGTACCATGTCGACGTTTCAAAAATTGAACTTGACATATTATGGAATTTCATAACTACTTAGCTGTCCTAAGACTGCAAAGTACCAGAAGTAAGTGCTTTTGACAAGTGACCGAACATCTTGGCATTTCATAGTAAAAAACCGGCCAAGAGCATGTCGGGCCATGCTCAGTGTAGGGTTCCGTAGTAATTCGAAAACGGCTGGATTATGTTCGAAATTTCTTTTTTTTTTCATATGTTTAAAATTCTTGTTCTTTTTAAGAGACCTATTCAATGATATCCCACACTCTAGGATTACAGCAAATAGAAAAAAACATCCCTACTTCACCTGTTGGGGAGGTACCCGAAAAAAAAAATGTTTTCTAGTTTTTATTGTATACCACTTTAGACATAATTGCAGATTTCTAGTATTAACGGCCACTGAGCTATGCTGCGGACAGACGGACAGACGGACAGACAGACAGACGGACAGATGGGCATGGCGAAACTATAAGGGTTCCGTTTTTGCCATTTTGGCTACGGAACCCTAAAAAATGGATGTGGACTTCAGGTTTACGGTTTTAAGTTGGTGATAAAAATGATGTTCTGAAAATGCGTGATTAGGAAATAATGCAAGTTTGCAGGTTTGTTTACCTTTTTTTACTTTCAAGTAAAAAATGGTATGGTATCAGCCTTGACACACTGCAGATCGTTTAAAACAGAGTCACGTGCGTGTTAAACCTAATGACGTTTACATTTAGAGTTTGTTCGTAAAGTGAGGACACGTGAGATGTACCGGTGTGCCTCGGAGCCAGATTCCTTCAGTATTCGCACGGGTAAAGCTTCTTCGTTCAATTTACACGATTGCGACCTTACTATCTTATTTGAGTGCGTAGCCAAGTTGCCAATCTCTAACGCTTACGGTGCGGCTCCACTGAGGCGGAGAGGAGCGGAGATGTGCAAAATTGACCAATTACATTCTTCAAATTCTAAATTCAAAACACTGTCATGCGGTCTCATTGGCCAATTTGGCTACGGAACCCTAAAAAATGTTACAATACGCTACTACAGTGCTCCGCCGCTATGAAGTCAATCCAGACACCTGTCATTTCAGTATATTATGTGTCAAAAATGACATTGTTGACAGATAACATAGGTATTGAACTGACAGCCGCCAGGATTGACTTCATAGCGGCGGAGCACTGTAGTACCGTATTGTAGATTTTTTAGGACCAACCGTAGCCAAAATAGCAAAATCGAAACCCTTATATATTCGCCATGTCCGTCAATCAAAGTCGTCCGTCAAAATCATGAATAGTGGGCTTACAGAATACTTTGAAATAAAACTATTTCGAACGTAATCGGTCCAGCCGTTTTTGAATAACTACGGAACTCTACACTGAGCATAGCCCGACATGCTCTTGGCCGGTTTATTTTGAATTCGATTGAAAAGTAATGTTGTTACAGGTCTGGTTTCAAAATCGGCGCGCCAAATACCGCAAGCAAGAGAAGCAGCTACAGAAAGCGCTAGCACCGGCGGTACTGCCCGGCTGCAACGGCATGATGCGCAACATCCAGGGCTACCGGGGTTACCAGCCCTACCCGCACCCCAACACCATCAACCGGTATCCACAGGTTGGTAGCTGCAGTGTTATTCACTAAGGAAACCGCCTTGCTGTCAGCGCTGTGACAGCGCTGCGGCAGCGTCGAGCCTAAAAATGGTATTCACTAATGTACTTTAAACGACACTAGTGCTCGGCGACTAATGCGGCGTGAGCTGGAACTACACTGCGTCGAGAGTTTGACGTTTAATGTATGAACTTCGTATTCTCTAACAAAAAACAGCGACGAACTCGCTCGCAACCTCGCTCACAGCCTCGATTCCTAATGTCAAATAAAACAGCTAGGATTTTAGACAAGGCTGTCTCGACATCGAGCTCGTTGACGAACGCAGCGTCGAATGTGTCAATAAGAGAATAGCATAGCTGGCCAGTGGCAACTATTCACAGATAGTAGTTAGGGCGGCACTGCCCACCCAGTTAGGTACTATAGAATGATGTCAAATTTTCAAGGCTACCCGGGCTACCAGCCCTACCCGCACCCCAACACCATCAACCGGTATCCACAGGTGGGTAGCTGGCCAGTGGCAATTATTGACAGTGCGTAGTTAGGGCGGCACTAGCCAACCAGTTAGGTACTATAGAATGATGTCAAATATTCAAGGTTACCGGGGCTACCAGCCCTACCCGCACCCCAACACCATCAACCGGTATCCACAGGTGGGTAGCTGGCCAGTGGCAATTATTGACAGTGCGTAGTTAGGGCGGCACTAGCCAACCAGTTAGGTACTATAGAATGATGTCAAATATTCAAGGTTACCGGGGCTACCAGCCCTACCCGCACCCCAACACCATCAACCGGTATCCACAGGTTGGTAGCTGGCCAGTGGCAACTATTCACAGATAGTAGTTAGCTAGGGCGGTACTACCTAAGTCGCAACATCCAGGGCTACCGGGGCTACCAGCCCTACCCGCACCCCAACACCATCAACCGGTATCCACAGGTGGGTAGCTGGCTAGTGGCAACTATTCACAGATAGTAGTTAGCTAGGGCGGTACTACCTAAGTCGCAACATCCAGGGGTACCGGGGCTACCAGCCCTACCCGCACCCCAACACCATCAACCGGTATCCACAGGTGGGTAGCTGGCTAGTGGCAACTATTCACAGATAGTAGTTAGCTAGGGCGGTACTACCTAAGTCGCAACATCCACGGGTACCGGGGCTACCCGCCCTACCCGCACCCCAACACCATTAACCGGTATCCACAGGTGGGTAGCTGGCTAGTGGCAACTATTCACAGATAGTAGTTAGCTAGGGCGGTACTACCTAAGTCGCAACATCCAGGGGTACCGGGGCTACCAGCCCTACCCGCACCCCAACACCATTAACCGGTATCCACAGGTGGGTAGCTGGCTAGTGGCAACTATTCACAGATAGTAGTTAGCTAGGGCCGTACTACCTAAGTCGCAACATCCAGGGGTACCGGGGCTACCAGCCCTACCCGCACCCCAACACCATTAACCGGTATCCACAGGTTGGTAGCTGGCCAGTGGCAACTATTGACAGATCGTAGTTAGCTAGGGCGGTACTACCTAGGTCGTAACATCCAGGGCTACCGGGGCTACCAGCCCTACCCGCACCCCAACACCATCAACTGGTATCCACAGGTTGGTAGCCGGCCAGTGGCAACTATTCGTCATATCAGCTGGAAGACGTCCACTGGACATAGTTCTCCCCCAAAAATTGCCTCAATAAACGGACCTAAACGGTGCTGCGCCACCCGCATCCAGCGGACTCTTGCAAGATTCACCAGGTCATCAGTCCGCTTTATGGCAGGCATAAATTAAACAAATTCCTTTATGGTGGGAGGTCTCCCGACTCGCTGCTCCTTTCGTTACGCGGTAGAACTTTTCACCCCACTGCCATCAGTTCTACGTGCAATATGAGCCACCCACCGCAACTTCAGTTTAGCGATTCGGAGTGCTAATTTATATACTCTGGTTCTATTTGGCAACCATTACAGGGCCTAATTACAGCAGGACTTCTCCCAAATAAGTAAATTACGCAAGCCTAACAGCGATACATGCACCCCAGCACCATCAACCGGTATCCACAGGTTGGTAGTTGGCCAGTGGCAATTATTGACAGTTCGTAGTTAGGGCGGCACTAGCCAACCAGTTAGGTACTATAGAATGATGCCAAATATTCAAGACCACCGGGGTTACCAGCCCAATCCACGCCCCAATACCAGCAACCGGTATCTACGTACAGGTTGGTATTCGTAGCTGGCCAGTGGCAACTATTAACACATCCTAGTTATGGTGTTACTTCTCCGAAATACTAAATGAAACATTCAAGACTACCCGAGACTCCCCGGGGAATATAAGTCCGTAACAACGAAGGCTACCGGGGTTGTCCGAACCTCATTACTCATTACAATCAACCGATATCCGCAGGTTGGTAGCTGGGCAGTGGCAAACTATTGACAGATCATAGGTAGGGGGTAGATAATTTCATTACAATTTGTATACCTACATTGATTATACTAGGTGATCTTATTTTTATTATATAAAAAATATGCGACGCAAAACGCAAAGACTTACAAGTTCAAGAGCTATGAAAACATGAAATACAAAGCCTGACAATTCTCGAGCGTAGTTTGACAATCGTAACGTATTTCCAAGCTTTACAACAATCCATCGCATTTCCGACAGCATTGTCCCGTGCCGCGGCACAATCAATGCCATCAATGGAATTGGAAACAATGCCCTACAGCGAAGTGCACGCAATTTTCGCCTCATTACTATGCAGCGCTAATCAACGCTGATTACGCGATAAATGCATTACGCGGCGCGCGGTCATACGCGAAAATATGCAATGCCTGAGGCGCATTTGTTCTGATTGCGGTGGAAATGTCTCTTTATTTCGGTGACAGGTGAATGAAACTATCGTACAATACACGAATTATTCGACAATGGACTACAAGGAAATATGACAAAGTTTAAAAATTACTACAATACAAATGTCTAAATAAGTACTACACACTCACGAAATGAACAGGAAGAAGTCGATTAGGTACCTATACCAAAATTTTAATTTGCGTTATTTTGATATTTATCGTATTATCGTTTTCCGCATTCTTATACTTTGATGAAATTATATTCGGATGAAGTTAAATATACAAGTACATATCTAGTCACACAGCGTGTGTATTTTATACGGGCGAATAATCAAGCTATAATATATAATCCTACGAATTGTATAAAATAATTTTGTTAATTTTTTTTGTTAATTAGGTGTAATCGTGTTTCTGTGTAGCAGCAATGTATGCCGTCCAACTAACATGACATTCGTATGAAGTTTAGATACTTATGTGGGCGTTAATTATTGTGCTGGCTATCAGTGGAACCAATCAATACATTGCGTGCTCAATTATTTAATATGAAAAAAAAACTTATTTTCCTAAAGAAATGTATGTAAACAGATTCCCTAGGTCCGATAGTAAACGCCATTAAAATATTCGCCCGTATCAAATACACACGCTGTATTTTAGTAGTTCGATTTTAATAAGGACCATGGGTCTTACGAGGTTATGAATATGAAGTAATTGCTTGCACGAATTATCGGTACGGTATAAAGTGTCGATATTTTATATGCTGATAACTGCTATACATATAAAATATTTCACGCAAAACCTAACCCGGCAGTGGTCGCGATAGCCCATTAGCGGGCGGCGATCAGTGCGCGATAAACGACCACTTAATGATGATTAACGTGACAAAAATTTATAGATGGGTGTATTCAGGGTTTTTATTTTATCATCGTCGTCAAGTACCTACACGAGAGATCGCCCTTAGAGCATTGTGTTAATGTAAACGTAATTCAGTGCAAATACAAAGTCTAACATAATCAATATTGTTCCTACTCGATGTTTCGTATACTTAAAGCAGTGACAAACACATCGTGATCGATCGAGATTGTCAGTCAACCAATTGGAACCCTAAGGAACTACGAGTATTACAAATGACCTTATAAATATATTGTAAAAATAGATACTTAATTAACATAGTTCTAGAGTGGCAATTACAATTGCTTGGGTGTACCTACCTTTACTATTTGAAACGTCATCTCTCGTGCTCGTCAGCTATAAGTGCCCGGCATTAATACCACCAAGTTTAATTCAAAATGTTTTATCTGGATTTTGTCGGTTATATACAACCTTCGTCTTCTTCACTTCATCAGCCTATCTCCGTCCACTGCTGGACGTAGGCCTCTCCTATTAACTATGCGCATAGACGCCTTAAGATGTAAATGCTGAGCAAGCGGATTGGCGATCGCAGTAATGTGTCCACTAAGATGACGCTGCTACCCATCAATCCCATCATCAATCTTCTATCAAATAATAGTCAATGACACTTCAATCCCTTAGTCGACTCT
This sequence comes from Thaumatotibia leucotreta, assembly GCA_025490895.1. Lineage (NCBI taxonomy): Eukaryota > Metazoa > Arthropoda > Insecta > Lepidoptera > Tortricidae > Thaumatotibia > Thaumatotibia leucotreta. The sequence continues at coordinate 10,355 of JALPQI010014646.1, forward strand.
TACGACACCGGCAGGAGGAGTTGGGGTGGTGACAAATGTATTCTTATTGCCGTCACCACACTGCATAATCGTACTGTAGTAACTTTGGAGAATAATAGAACTTATATTTTGTTTTCTATATCAAACGATTCATGAAGACTGTCTCAATTCAAGTGCCTGCAAATTCTCGATTCTTCCACATGACAGCAAGCATTCTGAAGTTGAATTCAATATGATGCCAGCCCCCTTCGTCATGTGAAATAGGCTGTAAATGTTTAATAGAATAAACGAAACCAGCCAGCATGGTCCTTGCTGAAAGCGTCATGTACGCAGCGGCGAGATATATCGTGCTTGGCAGGGATAGGCTGGAGGAGAAGGAACTCAGGGAGGTCGACCTCAGAGACGTTCTGCGGTTCTGCAAGAAAATTGGAAGACTAGAAGAAAGTATTAGGTGAACGCTACCGGAACATTAACCTGAAACTCCAGCAAAGGGATATGGGGTGGATTAGCAGTTAGCACAGTGGATGCTCGGCAGCCTGCTCGAGTCCGGTCGAGCGTCCGTCCTTAACATAATATAAAGGTTCAATACCTTTACAGTACCTTCATAATCATAACCTATCATTTTCTCCTCAGCACCATGGGAGCTACGAGGAGCTGCAGAAGGACATCTTCTCGCTGTCCCAGATGGGCGGCGGCTCGTACCCCATGACCCAGGGCTTCTCCATGGGCCACGGGGCCAATATGAGCGCCGTCGGCATGCGGCAAGATGCCATGGGTAAGTTCTTAGGGGTTCTTAGGGGATACTTAGCCAAGTTGCCAATCGCTAACGCTTAGTAGCGTGTCGTAGGTTTCCCTATCTGTCACTTTTTCATATTACGCGCCTTTATTAATAAACGATATAACTCAATATTCTCTGAAAAATCCTGCCGGGAAACAAAATAATAGACTTTTGCATAGTACTCGTTTAAATTAAATGAAGAAGAGTAATTTGTAAAATTTTAAACGCGATTTCCCAAAAATATGGACGTTTAGGTTATGTCATTTATTAATGAAGGTGCGATTAGTGCGACAAAGAAAGTTAGCTGCCTTTCGTTTACGATTGACGATTAAGTGTTAGCGATTGGCAACTTGTCTAAGTACTCATAGTGAACGTCGGAATTCGTAAATTTTGAGATTTTGCCCTGGCACACCAACGGGGGCTTCATCAGAGTAACAGAGAAATCCTCGAAGTTTGCGGATTTTGGAGGTCGCGGTAGCACATAATGAACAAGGATCGGACAAACGCCCGTCATTTCGAAAACATAACCCTGTTCCTTATAGTAGAGACTTCCTTATTTTATGATGTTAACTTACCTATTTTATTTTAAAAGATTTTTTTAATAACACTATCACAAAGTATGTATTTAGGAGATCGCAACTCCTATTTACTTTTACACAACATGATTGTGAATTTGTGATCCATAATCGATTGAGAATTTTTGGTATTGAATTTCGATGTATTGAGTGTATAATATCTTTTTCGGTCACCACGATAATTATTCATGAAATAAAACTATTTAAACGAATTATGTACAACGCGTATATTAATGAATTTTACTTAAATCGTTTATTGGTCATTATCATGATATGTACAACATGTACAATTAAGAAAGAGTTGGGATCTCTTGAACAGATACTTTGTGTTAGGTACTTAGTGTTATTAAAAAAACATCACATTAAATAAAATATGTTAACAACATAAGATAAGGAAGTCTCTACTGTACGGAACAGGGTTATGTTTTCCAAATGACCGGCGTTTGTCCGATCCTTGATAATGAATAATGATGTTACTAAGCTATGCTTGTCATTGCTTCACTTTTCATGTACATGTACCTGTAAAAAGTGAACTCATGTTTACAGCCGATTAGTTAGTTTGACCGGATTTGTAGTCCAAAATACATTTTCCGCTCTCTTCTCATCATAAATCTTTATGTTAAAACATTTCCTATTCGGAATTATTAATCCACCAACATGTGAAACTCTCGCTAAATATTACTCATAATGTACAAAAGCTCTAAATACGAATCAAAGCTCTTTTTAGGCGCTAAAAGAATCATGTTTTCTGCTAAGCGTAATGTATTCACGAAAACACCGTAACAACCCAACTTTATTCCCAATACTAATATTTTCAGCACAGCGCATAAAAAATAAAGTTATAATATTATTCAACGTTCGAGTATGACGCTAAGACGCAAGTTCGATGGGAAGGGAGGCAGCTTTCATCAACTTTCATCAACTTTCTATTACGGCCGTCGAGGCAATTATAAAGTTGCGCGCAGGATCGCAGTGCCAAGCCAACCTCCGTTTTACACAAATACTTATCTTGTAATAATGAGAAAACTTGCTCTTTTTCCCGCCGCATTGTTTGAGTAACTAGGATCAGATGATCGAGAAAAAAGACTTGTTATAAGTTACCGGTTTTAAAGACAAGGCATGCCGTAGAGATATTTAGATAAAGTAAAACAAAATATTGAAATCCATTATAATTATAATTCGAAACCTTATGTCGGCAAATAAAACGGTACACGCTAGTAACATGCTGATTCGTAGCATAAACGTTGTTATTTGTATTTTTCTTCGTTTCTGTATATTGTAATTGTGTTTGTTACGAATAAACATGTTATTTTCTATTTCTTAAAAATAACACGTTCTAGTCTGTTCGGGCCACTGTGTAGTATTTTTTTTTCTATAAATAATGTAATAATACTTGTGTCAACTTTGTCCATTATTAGCAGAGATCGGAAAAATGTGCGTCATTGTTCGCAATAATAAGGACATGACTCCAAAGTTGAATAAATGAATAACTAAACGAATGATTTCTTGAATTTTTTGTCCGATCTCTGATTAGTGATTATTAAATACAAATTACTTACCTACCTTCCCATTGCTTGCATTTACTACCTACACCTTAACGACCGATTTAACCCTTTGAATGCCTTACATTTTAAGAACTCAACTCATACGCCAAACCTACCTAAGCAAAATAAAATAAGTAAAAAAAGTTTTAAGTTAAACGGTTTTTATTGCACCAAAAACTAGAAAATAAAAATTTGTTATAACTAACCGTAGACGCAACTTTCTGTAGATTACTCACGTGAAACTATTATCACTGTAGTTTTCCCAAGTCGGATGCTGAAAGCCACGTTTAGCCTCTATGTCAGTGGATTAAGCGTTACCTAATCGGAAACTTTTACCAAACTGAAATAAAAACGTGGGGCGTACGCAATTATGATTAAGTCACTATAGTTATTTAAGAACACACATATAAATCAAGACAGCAATAGTGTAATAAGTTTTGTTCTGGCCTTGATAAAAGCTATTTACCTCTGTGGAAGTGATGGAACAGATGGATGATTAATTGCAAAATTAAAGCTACACTTACATATTTTGAACTTGTATGTTTCTTTCTTCATAATAACGCCCCACGTTTTTATTTTAGTTTAGTAAAAGTTTCCGATTAGGTAACGCTTAATCCACTGACATAGAGGCTAAACGTGGCTTTCAGCATCCGACTTGGGAAAACTACAGTGATAATAGTTTCACGTGAGTAATCTACAGAAAGTTGCGTCTACGGTTAGTTATAACAAATTTTTATTTTCTAGTTTTTGGTGCAATAAAAACCGTTTAACTTAAAACTTTTTTTACTTATTTTATTTTCAAGTTTTTAGTGCAATTGTTAAGTTAATTTCCGATACTATACCGATGTTGTTTGAAATATAATACAATTATACATGCTAAGTAGCGTTTATACTCTCGCGCTTTCATCACGAATCACGACACATATGTAAACGTAATGGACATTATTTTATGTGTACCGGGAGGCGAATCCCTGCTGAATAGATATTTTTAGAAACCCGACACCATTTTTTTAAATTTAATATCTCGATTGACAAATAAAAACAAAAGGCTCGGCGTGGTTAATGTAAGGTTGAATGCCCGAAGTATCTCAAATGGACGTGTTATTCATACAATAAGTACCTTAGATAACAGAGATCTGACAATAAGGAATACATCAATCAATTTGGTTTATTGAGAATTTCAAGTTTAAATTTTTATACAAGTCTAATTTCGAGACTATAAAATATAAACTCATTCTCTGAGTCGACCAACCGGAGGACCGCAGTTCTGACGGAAAGTCCGACGCGAACCGAGGGCCTAAAGGGTCAATCCATGCAATCTATCAACCGGAGGGCCATAGGCCCGACGGCACTATGGCACGCACTACGTGAATCCGAGAGGCTCACACTCTCTGCCTATCAACCGGAGGGCCGCAGGCCCGACAGCTGGCCCTACACGATTCACTCACGCTGTTACTCTATCAGCTGGAGGGCCGCAGACCCGACGGCTCGCCCTACGCGATTCACTCACGCTGTCACTCTATCAGCTAGAGGGCCGCAGGCCCGACGGCTCGCCCTACGCGAACCACTCACGCTGTCACTCTATCAGCTGGAGGGCCGCAGGCCCGACGGCTCGCCCTACGCGAACCACTCACGCTGTCATTCCATCAGCTGGAGGGCCGCAGGCCCGACGGCTTTCCCTATACGATCCACTCACGCTGTCACTCTATCAGATGGAGGGCCGCAGGCCCGACGGCTCGCCCTACGCGATTCACTTACGCTGTCACTCTATCAGATGGAGGGCCGCAGGCCCGACGGCTCGCCCTACGCGATTCACTTACGCTGTCACTCTATTAGCTGGAGGGCCGCAGGCCCGACGGCTCGCCCTACGCGAACCACTCACACTGTCACTCTATCAGCTGGAGGGCCGCAGGCCCGACGGCTCGCCCTTGGCGATTTACTCACGCTGTCACTCTATCAGATGGAGGGCCGCAGGCCCAACTGCTCTCCCTATACGATCCCTTTACGCTGTCACTTTATCAGCTGGAGGGCCGCAGGCCCGACGGCTCGCCCTTGGCGATTTACTCACGCTGTCAATCTTATCAGATGGAGGGCCGCATGCCCAACGGCTCTCCCTATACGATCCACTCACGCTGTCACTTTATCAGATGGAGGGCCGCAGGCCCGACGGCTCGCCCTACGCGATTCACTTACGCTGTCACTCTATTAGCTGGAGGGCCGCAGGCCCGACGGCTCGCCCTACGCGAACCACTCACACTGTCACTTTATCAGCTGGAGGGCCGCAGGCCCGATGGCTCGCCCTTGGCGATTTACTCAAGCTGTCACTCTATCAGATGGAGGGCCGCAGGCCCAACGGCTCTCCCTATACGATCCCTTTACGCTGTCACTTTATCAGCTGGAGGGCCGCAGGCCCGACGGCTCGCCCTTGGCGATTTACTCACGCTGTCAATCTTATCAGATGGAGGGCCGCAGGCCCAACGGCTCTCCCTATACGATCCCTTTACGCTGTCACTTTATCAGCTGGAGGGCCGCAGGCCCGACGGCTCGCCCTACGCGAAACACTCACGCTGTCACTCTATTAGCTGGAGGGCCGCAGGCCCGACGGCCCGCCCTACGCGAACCACTCACGCTGTCACTTTATCAGCTGGAGGGCCGTAGGCCCGACGGCACACCCTACGCGAACCACTCACGCTGTCACTCTATCAACTGGAGGGCCGCAGTCCCGACGGCTCGCCCTTCGCGATTCACTCACGCTATTACTCTATCAGCTGGAGGGCCGCAGGCCCGACGGCTCTCTCTGTACGATCCACTCACGCTTTCACTCTATCAGATGGAGGGCCGTAGGCCCGACGGCTCACCCTACGCGATTCACTTACGCTGTCACTCTATCAGCTGGAGGGCCGCAGGCGCGACGGCTCGCCCTTCGCGATCCACTCACACTGTCAGTCTATCAGCCGGAGGGACGCAGGCGCAACAGCTCGCCCTACGCGAATCACTCACGCTGTCACCCTATGAGTCTATCAGCCGGAGGGCCGCAGCAATGACATACGGTACTAAACCGTGGTCGCTTACAATGGGCCTCATAAGAAGGCTCAAAGTCACCCAAAGGGCAATGGAGAGGCCTATGCTAAGAGTTTCTCTGCGAGATCGGATTACAAATGAGACCATCCGCAGCAGAACCAAAGTAACCGACATAGCTCTTTGAATCGCTAAACTGAAGTGGGCGGGGCTCGTCGCGCGTGGATTGCGTGGAACCGATGGCCGTTGGGGCGGTAAGGTTCTCGAGTGGCGGTCACGTACCGGAAGGCGCAGCGTAGGTAGGCCCCCCACAAGGTGGGTTCTTGACCTGGTGAAGGTCGCTGGATGCGGGTGGCACAAGGTCGGTCCTTGTGGCAATCTTTGGGGGGCCTATATTTACCAGTGAACGTCTTTCAGCTGATATGATGATGATGATGATGATGATGATGATAATTAAATCCGTATGTTTCTACCAAATATCTAAAGCAGTACTTCAAAATCTACATATCGCTAAACCTAGCGGTTGTGGCAGGCAGTAACACTGGAGTATCAGAGGGGTTGGATGTTAGTATTAAATTCGCATGTTTCTACTTAATATCTAAAGAACTTCTTTATAATCAAGATATCGATATAAGATAAACCTTGCGGTTATTGTAGGCAGTACTGCAGCATCAGGAGTGAGGAGTTGGAAGTCAAGATCAGGCTGTTAGTATTTGATTATGCCAAACATGCTATACTTTCATTTTCACGTGTCTAACACTCTCGGTTAAGGTAAGCAGTACGTCTGCAGCATCAGGCTTTGAGGATACAAGGATACAAATATTATAATATTGCATTGTCACGGGGACTTGATAAGAGTTCCAAATTTTATTGATTTTGGTGCAGTAGAAGTGTTCGAAAAATCGATCACAAGATTTGAAGCATCGACGACAGTTGATACGCGGTGAAGTTAATAAAAACCGTTTAAAAATACAAGTTTGACACTTAGACTGACATAATGACGTCTAAAGATGTTCACAGCGTTGTCACATCACTTGTCGCTAGTTATTCTTAGCGTTGAAAAGCTTAAAATAACATGTAGATACATAAAATCAGTTTTGCATATAAATAAGTGCACCCATTAGTGCGAAGGCATGTCAAGCGAGCCTCGAAGACGCGATGGCACTAATCTTGGAATGTGTCTTATTCATCATAAAAAGAACCTTTGTCTTATTAATCATAATCAGAAAACGACGAAGCAAGCTTGGCATTGACTGTCTGACATATCAGACTACGGAATTAGGTTAATGTTGTAGCGTGCGTATGTTGTTAAGTCTGTAGGTATAAATGGAAACTTTCCCCATAGTAAGATTGGGAAATTACCTGGAATCACTACTTTTTATGGTGTATAAATTTGTCCCATTCAAATGCAAGCTCAGGGTCGCGTTTTATAAAGTTACAATTTACAATTTCGCTGTTTGTCTCTCTAACGCACGCACGTATTGGCTAGAAAGAGAGGCAAACAGCGAAATTGTAAATTGTAACTTTATAAAACGCGACCCTGGAGGTTACCATGACGTACTACTGAGATTCAGTTTAGGTTCAGGGAAAGGGACAGAGATATCTGCGTGGTGTAATGTTATATTGGTGGCAACACGGGCACGCTCAATGAAAGAATCATGGCGGTTCAATGGTTAAAAAATATATCGATATCTATATAAATCGATGCCTATAATTAGGTAAAACGACTACTATTAATTAGATTACTCGATAAATTATACGTCGGTATAAAATACCCACGCGTACAATTTGCCAACTCCAACGGCAAATTAACAATTCTGCTTACCCGTAGATCTGACAGATCTGATAGATATTAGTTGCACGTACATACGTACACAAATTAATAATCTCCGGCCACAGACTCAAGGATCATTGGATTAGTGCCTCCCGCGTCTTGGAGACTCGCTTGACATGCCTTCGCACTAATGGGTGCACTTATTTATATGCAAAACTGATTTTATGTATCTACATGTCATTTTAAGCTTTTCAAATTTCCATTTGGGAATATTCGCCATTCTGTGCTGGGTAAGTTGCCGGAAACGACCCATCACTAATAAAAACCTAATCAGACCTTTGTCTTATTAATCAGAAAACGGCGAGGCGAGGTTGGCATTGACTGTCTGAATCAGACTACGGAATTAAGTGAATATCACATCTCGTTCCTTAGTATAGCTCCGTCCCTACAACTTACGTGAGAACTTACAGGGGCCCATTTCTCGAAAGCTTGTAACTTGTAATACAAGCGGAAGTCCTTATCTAATTGATAGTGTCAAAAAGAGACTTCCGCTTGTATTACAAGTTACAAGCTTTCGAGAAATAGGCCCCTGGTGTACGACTAGCCTAAAACTGCGTAATTATAGAAGTTTATCGCAAGTTTTATGGTTTTCTTACATTTATTTTAGATTCCACTGACGATTGGTATAAGAAAAGAACTTACAGGTAACCCTGGCTAATGGTAATTGCCCATTTACGTCACGCTAAAATCGTCCCCCACAACATGTAGAAAAACGCGTAGCGCGATAAAGCGTGTAACAAGAGCCGTTCTCGAAGATTCCTGCGTAGCAAAAAACGAAGGCACCGTACCGTAGATATTCTAATAAGAAAATTTCCACTACATTTACTTTGGAGGGCCTCGCGGCGTCTTGGCAAATATCTTATTTCCTGCGGCGAGATTGCATCTTGAGAAAACGCGAGGGTCGATTCAGTGCCTCACTATTCGCTTCCCAACCCTCTTACGACGACCTATATAAATATAGCTGTAGTATACCTACAGGCTAGATAGGCGGGTCGAAGCTTGAAGCCACTCTCCGCATAGGTACCTTGTTTTTCGCAGTATATTTTGATGTTACATTTTTATCGGTTGGGTAGAAGTGCGGAAATAGAATAATGATTTCGTATTTAATAACGTTATGTTCAAAGTTTAATACAGTCACAACCTATATCGAACTTGATGTCTACTGCCTACATCTCTAAAATGTTTTTTTTTTACTTTTATATCTTTTTAAATGGCTGGTTGTGGGATTGGTAAACGAAAATATGGCTATTTTTGAGCTAAGAAGCACGGTTTAGGGGATAAAGACATTAAAAAATGTGTACGTTATAGAAATAGAAATAACTTTATTCGTCATTTTATTATATTTGTCATTACATTCTATTTTAAAGACAAACGGGACTTAATCGCGTAAATTTACGTCTAATTATCCAGACGTTACAGTCGTGGTCGCAGGTTCGAGGCGTTAAAATATGAGTGATAATCGTTTAAATCAATGGGTAATAATGTATTGTATTCATTACATGTTTGAGAAAACCAGTTTATTTATACCCGGGCGGGAAATGGGGTTGCCCGCCTCAGACCTATATATATGTCTTCGGTTGGCATCCCCTTTTGTCCACTTTCTGTATTAATGTCACATCATCACATTTCATCAGCCTATATCAGTCCACTGCTGGACAACGGCCTCTCCTTAGCTGGGCAAGCGGGTTAACTATAGCAATAGTGTGTCCCAAAGAATTAGATTTGGATAGAAGAAACAAGTTCATTCATTTGTACGGCGGCCGAGCGTGTCAGATTTTGTACTGAAGTTGTTACTTGCCTATAATTTTAAATATGTCTCAGGCCCTAGAGTATTCATATTTTTTTGTGTTGTTGCAATTAATATTACTTAAGGAGGCATTATTAATGTTTTTGTTCACTTCAACTTACAAAATTTGACGCCCGAAAGCTGCAAGCTGCGATTAAAGACGGGACAACTCAGTTGATTTCAAACGTATCTACTTAGCGTGTCAAATGAACTCAGATTTGACACGCTAAGTAGATATACGTTTGCTTGATCTATGGTATATATGACATCTGTGGTGTGTCCACTAACTATGATGGTACTGTTGCCCATAATCAATTAAATGGTTAACACTTAGCTGACTCTTACGACACCCACGGTAGTAATATACGCTGTAGGTATAGTTCGTGAAATATAAATTGGTAACTTTCTACCTACATTATAGTAAGAATAAACGTTCAATTTATATTTCTCGAACTATACTGAAGCTTTCGCTGAAAGCTGGGCGCATGGAATCGATTCCCACCTAGGACGTTAGTGATTTTGGTCGTTTTTTCTTTGGTATGTGACATGACATCCAATATTTATAAATTATAATGTATGAGTAGTTAGGTAAGGTGGAAGTACCAATACGTAACATATTACCAGAGAATATTTATTTGAATCACGATATTTTTCTCATATGTATATAAATCTACATAAAGTATTGTCATGTGTTTTGGGAGAGGAGTTTGTAAGTTTTGTTAAATTATATTTATTTTATAGGATGACAATAACAAAATTTCTCAAAAAGGCAAATTTTCTTAGTAAACTCCATTGAACGAGTAAGTGTCAGGTGCTTTTGCTGGCAGTCCCAATAGATGGCACCTCAGTACAATTTTGGATGCCACACATTGGGACATTGAAAATATTAACACTCAGTCCGAATAAATGTCATCCTGGCTTAAAATTATGTAAAAAATTTAGATATAAGCAAATTATTTCAAAGTTGGGATAGGAAGCAATAAAGGCACATATATTTATCATCGTTTAAATGCCCTAATCAATCACCCAAATCAATTGATTTTATCTTATCGATGGCAACTCAAGCTATGATGATGAATATTGTTACAGCGTCGGGTACTAGTACTTTCACCTTACTATTATTTCATTAGATCTTGCGAATTTTCATGTTTATTGTATACCTACATATATTTCGTTACACAGAGAATAACACTTTATTTTCTCTACAGGCATGAGCGCAGAAGACGAATGGTACAACAAGTCGCTATCAGCGCTGCGGATGAACAGCGGACACCACGCGAACCTCGCAGCCGCGCCGATGCTGCAATACCAGACCTAATCGTTGCTTCACGGCGCCGATTACTCGGCGTCGGCGTCGGCGTCGCCGTACGCGCCCCCTTAAACCCGTATGTGACGGTTGACAACCGCCCTGACAATGTCACCTTGGCTGACCGGTGATCCCAAATTTCGTACGAGTATAAGTTGATTTAAACTTTCAAGATTATCACTCATATTTTAAAGACAAACGGGTCTTAAACCCGTGCAGCTCGAAGGTGTTGATACATTCTCTCGCCAGTCTGCCTGCAACCACGGGTGTAACGTCATGCCCGAAACGTCAGGATATAATTAAACGTAAGTTTACGCGATTAAGATCCGTTTGTCTTTAAAATACGAGTATAAGTTCATTCGATTTGCGACTTCCAGATAAAGTCACCTTGATTCCCATCAAATGGTTTAGCAAGGAAGGACGTTTGACCCCTGTGAGGAATAGTTGATTTAGTAAATGTCAATTGTTTGTCTAATAGTAATCACTCCTACTTTCAGCCTTTTATCTTGAACTGTCACAGAGGTAATGTCAAAAATGTTTTTTTTACTATTTGTTTCAAACTCGTGTATCTCTTAACCATTTAACAGCTCTGTTAAAGCATTCAATTTCGCACCTTTCGTATTTGTAAATTGATTTGAAGTATACGCTGTACAGTCAGAGGCCAAACGTCCTTTCTTAGCCCGCTAAACCCTTACATATAATTTAAATCGATACAGTTAGCCTATTAATGTATTTCTCGCATCGTTTTGTGAGCTATTATAACCATGCACAGAAAGTTGAGGTTACCTAGGAACAGAGATGGGCATTAATCGATTATTTTTTTAATCAACTAACTAATCGATTAAAGAATTAATCGTCACAAATTAATCGCGATTAATTTAATTGAGATTAACTTAATCGTCGCAGAATTGGATTAACGATTAATAAATCGTCATTTTAATCGACTAAATTACTCGATTAAGAATTTTTCAACACAGTGCATAAATAAAATAATGTATTATCGTTCAACATCCTTTGACGCCACTTGTCAAAAACTGACGAATGCTTCGACATATTATTTACCAAAGGTAACCGCGATTATGAAATACTCGCAGAAAGTCTTAGGTATTGTTATACATCGCTTCAGGTATAAGTCTATTAGGGTAACCTGAATTTACGACTCACAAAAAATCCTGATATTAATCGAAAAAAAAACAAATCTAATTAAACAATCGATTATGGATTTAATCGCTCGTATTTAATCGTCGATTAATTTAATCGTGATTAAATTAGTCGAACAAGAACGATTAAGATTTATTAATCGTCAAATTTAATCATTAATCGATTACTTTTAAGTTAATCTAAATTGTTAATCGTTAGTCGATTACATTTTGCCCATCACTGCCTAGGAACAGAAAACTCCACGTATCAGCTACTTGACTATTTGGACTTCCTGGAAGCCCTTAAGTTTTGGACATAGTCACACCTGTCAAATTATTTAAGGAATACCCATTAGGTACTCGATCGAAAAGCACCAAGGTGACCTTGATACAAAGACTCGTTGCCGACCGTCTAATACGGGCTTTAGCCTAAAATGAGAAGCTTCGGACGCTAAAATGATGTTGCGATGTTACCGCCAATTTTCATTAAAATGTAAACCGATCTCAAGTTAAATTATTTATTGTTATTTTTTCCATGCAAGTTGCATTGCAAATCTGATACCGGGAAAGTAAGCACAATCACTTAAGGTAATTCGATTGCCATAGTAAAAACAATTGTGGTATAATTATTTAGTCATTAGTGTCATTACACACTATTACTACAATACATATGCGCATCTATTATGTACATGTCCTTTAAGTAACTACATTTAAGTTCTGTGTAATATTAATTAACATTTTTATTATTTAAATTAATGTTCATCTTCTGCGTACATATGTACGACATAAGCATAACTATTGTTATAAATCAATACATACCTACATTTTGCTGAGGTACAAAATTAGTCACACATAATTATTTCATTTTTTTTTGGTAAAATTTAGATGCAAGATGAATGTTTGCGAAAGTTGATTATTATCATGATAAGTAGGTATGTTCCCGAAAATATAAAATTGGAAACTTAAAAAACTGAATGCAATAGACATCTTAATTATATCAGAGTTATAAAAATATCTGTTTCCGCAGACATTCGTGTGTTAAGATATTTATATATAGGTACAAATAGAATTATAATTTTAATATGAATGATTTGTTCTACATTACGTAAGGTAAATCAACGTGTATGCTAGTCTGTACAGCCATCTTAAATCGGTTAAGTGATAAGTATTGTATTTTCATTATTGTTGTATTGATCCTGATGACTAATGCCTACAACTTTTGTTTGATAGCTCTCGTAAAATACTTTATTCACTACTAGCTGTGCCCGCGACTCCGCACGCGTGCTTGTCGGTGATTTGTGTTGTACATTTGCAAATGTATGTCCGGTATAATGGGTTTCTTAGAATTGGTCCTTTGAATTCACTATACAAGTAGCACATCAAACTCATTTCTTTGTTATTAACTTGAATTGGACACTTATGTATAATTTTTATTTAGAATCTCGGGCTCTTTCGATCCAGGGGAAAAATTGTTGCATGATGTTTTTATTTCCTGTAGACGCAAATCAATATTACTATTATATTCCCACATTTTTATTCGGGTAATGGAACGAAAGGATCGAAAGAAAAATGGAAATTTTGGAACAATTTTTTTGTTCTATTGGGATCGAATCAACTTGTGCTAGAATGCACATAATATATCTATGTTAAAAAAGTAGGGGGGACATCTTTAAATAAAACGTCACATTAACCTTGTTATTAAAACACAGTTTCACTGTACAGTAGACCTAACATCCTCGACTTCAGTAGGAGATCATATCTCTATTGTACCAGCAAAAGAGTGGATTAGTTTAATATATTTTTAACCGATTTAGTTACTCTCAAAATGTATTATACCTTGAATATTTTAGAGCTATCGAATAATAAGTATTATAAGGTTAATATTTGTTCATCAGTCCAACGCAACCAGTGTAAATAATCGTTTTGCATGATAATGATATTTTGTAAGATGTTAACAGCTCAACGATATCATAGCGTTAACTAAATAATTATTGTCTAGTCAAATTAAAATATAAGAGGCCGTTACATTCTCGTCTAGTCGACCGATATCATCAGTTGGGGCAAGTGCGTCTGTACGATAAACCCGGTAATAGAGCGGCCGTATACCTGTACGTTCTTACGTAAGTTGTAGGGTAGGGACAGAGCTATACTAAGGAACGAGAGGTGCATATCACTATTTCATTCCATAGAGCGCTCGTACACCTGTAAGTTCTTACGTAAGTTATAGGGACGGAGCTATACTAAGGAATGAGAGGTGAATATCACTATCTCGTTCCTTACTATAGCCCCGTCCCTATAACTTACGTAAGAACTTACAGGTGTACGGCTGGCCTTAGTATAGCTCCGTCCCTACAACTTACGTAAAAGCTCACAGGTGTATGGCCGCTCTTACACGTGTGAGTTCTTAGTTCTTACGTAAGTTGTAGGAACGAATATCACTATATTGTACCTTAGTAGAGCGCCGTCGCTACATCTAACGTAAGAGCTCACAGGTGTAATCCCGACCTAAGTGTGATAAGTGTGTACACCATATATTTAATAAACTTTTGTCGTGGGGCGCACTTATCACACCCACGTCAATGAACCAGCTATAGTTGGATCATAATATATTACCTATTCCAAGCAAATGAACTGTCATATAAAAAAACGAAAGCACTTGCATAAGCTGATTTCAATAAAACTCATTTCATGCGTTTGTCATTCTAATTAAAATTTGATCTCATAGTTTTATATACCGTAAATGTAATTGACTAATAATTTATTCCAAATAATGAATGTTTTGAATTGTGTACAAACAGAATCATATCAAGTAAGACTGTTTCGTCGAAATATCGTTATTCATCGATGGCCATCCTGTGCATTGTGTAAATATAATATTTAAGAAACATTGTCTAAATAATGAACATGTGTAAAATGGAATAAATTGTCTAAAACGTAAATATTGATCAGTTTTACTTGGAGTAGTATGTTCCTACATGTTTGTACCTAACATATTATTTAACGTGCCTACACCTGCGAAGAAATTCAAGGTTGTATGTGAAGTCCCCAACAAGTTCCGGGCCAGCGATGGGACTACGCAAAATAGGCACGTATGATGTCAAGTTGCGGAAAAAATGGCCAGAAAAACAACAACAACAACAAAATTTTTAGTAAAAGTGGAACCGTTTTTGACATCAAAATTGTATTGGTTTTTAAACCAAACCAAAATAACATTTCTATAACGTTAGACGACTCTTAGATAAAAATGGCAAGAAACGATTTAAAAACTCGCATTACATTTTCGGTGTTATTTTAAAACGTTCTACTTTTTGTCTCTACAAACCGATCTAAAGAATTTTTTTTTTGACTCAATGTTAAATTTAGGGAAATGCCAAATAATCCTTAATTTTAGAAATTAAAAATGAACTTTCTATACAGGAAAACAGTCTTTATTTATTAATATCGTTGTCTAATACAATTAAATATAAGTAAGGTAGCCTCAAATAATACATTTTTGTAGGGATATTCGTGTTGCGTGAGGATTTTTCTTTAACTCGTGTGAATGATCTTCGATTGATGAGGTTGGGTTTGATCTTGGCGTACTGCGGGTTGAGCAGCCAATTGCGGTCGGGGTAGCGCGCGAGGTGCGCCGTCATGATCATAATGCGATCACCGACCAACGCGCACCAGAACGACTTTGCCTCGTTGCGCCTACTTTGCCCACAATCCTATAATAGTAATTTTCAATATGCCCAGAAATTGTTCTTTTTAGGAGTAAACTCATGCACATGAATTTTCAAAGTGGCTTTTTCTGCACGAGTGGCGGTGATCTTAAAATACGAACGAAGTGAGTTTTCTCTTTCTGAGCATTCAGAAAACGAAAACTTATGCACAGAAATAGATACTTTTCTGCACGAATGCAGAATTTTCATTGTGCTTTTCTACATGGTCTGATTGGTGCCGAGAATGACATTTCCTCACATAATAATGTTGTATGACATGCGTGTTGTGTGAGTCTTTTTCTTTAACTCTTGTAAACGATCTTCACTTGAACACATGCTAGATGAGGTTGGGTTTTATTTTAGCGTACTGCGGGTTGAGCAGCCAATTGCGGTCGAGGTAGCGCGCGAGGTGCGCCGTCACGATGTGATCGCCGCCCAACTCGCTCCAGAACGACTTTGCCTCGTTGCGCCTACTTTGCCCACAATCCTATAATAGTAATTTTCAATATGCCCAGAAATTGCTCTTTTTAAGAGTAAACACATACACATGAATTTTCAAAGCGGCTTTTTCTGCACGAGTGGCGGTGATCTTAAAATACGAACGAAGTGAGTTTTCTCTTTCTGAGCATTCAGAAAACGAAAACTTATGCACAGAAATAGATGGTTTTCTGCACGAATGCAGAATTTTCATAGTACTATTCTACATGGTCTGATTGGTGCCGAGAATGACATTTCCTCATACAATAATGTTGTATGATATGCGTGTTGTGTCTTTTTCTTTAACTCCTATGAACGATCTTCGCTTGATGCTTGCTAGATGAGGTTGGGCTTGATCTTGGCGTACTGCGGGTTGAGCAGCCAATTGCGGTCGAGGTAGCGCGCGAGATGCGCTGTCACGATGCGATCGCCGCCCAGCGCGCTCCAGAACGACTTTGCCTCGTTGCGAAGAAGCATACTTTGCCCACAATCCTGTAAATAATTAATACATAAATGTTTGAATAAAAAAATATAATTAAACGCTTAAACACCGCCGCCGCGTGCGTGTGCGTGACATGATAAAGGCAGTAGGTAAGAATACATTTGTCAACTCCCCCTACCCGTGGGTAAGATGAAGGGCCTGAAAATTCCTAAGACTCAGTGTACATAGTTTTTGCAATCTTTCATGAACCAATTAACGTATAATTCCTCTTGTTTCATTGCTTTTTGGAAAAAAACTAAATTTATCACCACCAGTTCAAATGAATAATAGGAAAAGTAACTATGCTGGCTGTTACGTAGTTAAAGTCAAAATCAAAGTCAAACTATTCTTTATTCAAGTAAGCTTATTAATAAGCATTTTCGAATCGTCTGACATTATCAAGAGAGAAAAAAAATCTACTATCAAGAGAGAAAAAGAAGATTGACAATGGGCAGCTGCATAATATTTCAATCGCCATCCCGCTCGTCCAGCATGGCGATTACGGGCTTTTACCTCCTACTGCGTCCATAAAGTCTACGTACGATAATCGTAAAACTCATTTATCTTTAGTCACTGCGCGCATCATGTTTCGGAGAGCCTAAGTCACCGTTATCATTATTATGAAGTAGTACTATACTCGTAAGTGACACTTCAATCCCTTAGTCGACTCTTACGACACCCGCAGGAGGAGTTGGGGTGGTGACAAATGTATTCTTACTGCCGTCACCACACGTACGTATTTTAATAAAAGATTGTTGATGGGCAGCAGCGTCATCATGGTGGACACATTGCTGCGATCGCCAATCCGCTTGCCCAGCGTGGCGATTATGGGCATTTACCTCCTAATGCGTCTATACGCATAGTTAATAGGAGAGGCCTACGTCCAGCAGTGGACTATCATAGGCTGATGATGATGAGTACTATACTCGTAAATATCATGACACTCTTAGGCTCAATTTCTCCAAATTTTTATTTGAAGAATAAAGCTAAAAAAATTATGATGATGAGCCTTAGCCTCGTAAGGCCCATTCTATTTTGGACAAGTGAAATAATATCCCAGTGTCCTAAAAAAAGGACATTTTATTTTTAATTTTGGGACCTACAAAATAAAATTCATATTTCTTTGAAAAATATGCCGATATGAGTAAATGTTGTTGTCCTAAAAATAGGACTTTGGGCCTTACGAGGTTAAAGACATCGACTTAAGGTCCATTACCATTGTATAATAAATTAGAACAAATAATACAAGCGAAAGTCTTTCACACTTACCGATGGAAAGTGTTTCTTGGTACCCAGAAGGGACTGTAAAAAATAAATAGACGCAAATAAATATTGACCTTAAAGCCCCAGTTAAATACAATATGCCACCTAAAAGTTAAATATATATTTGTAACGCTCCAAGGAATACATATAGGGCAAAAAGATCATGAAAACAAAAATCGACGCTTATCAATTATCATGAACAACGCTGTATTCCAAAATAGTACGCGCTTGCAATTGGAATTCTAGTGCTTCATTGTTAGAATTCAAATTTGGACAAGATATTGTCGTTGTTCATGATAAGCGTCGAAATGTGGTCGTATTATATGTATAGTCCGCTTAAGCACTTGATTCTTTTCTAGTTTTTATTATTTTTCCACTTTGTTGGCATGATTAATATGTAGGTATTACGGACAGACGGACATGGCGAAACTAAAAGGGTTCCGTTTTTGCCATTTTGGCGACGGAACCCTAAAAAATGTGCTTTTCCGAAAAAATATCTCAACCTTCTGATTTCGAAATCTCCTCTCCCTTATTAAAGTTTGATTGATGGGTCTCGAGAGGCGGCCTCGTACCGGAAGGTGGACACTGGGCAGGCCTCCCACTAGGTGGACTGATGACCTGGTGAAGGCCGCAGGAGTCCGCTGGAGTAGTCATTGTGGCAACCTTTGGGGGAGGCCTACGTTCTTTCGGCTGATATGATGATGATGATGAATAGGATTGATATAAATTTAGCAATACCAGTTGTGTTTGTAATACTCACTTCTTCAGACATAGGTAAGAACCTTTCGATCACCGAGCGGACGGTTCCAAGATTTGGAGCATCCTAGGAAATAAACAAAAACACATAAGACAGTCACGTAAACTAGTACTTAACTCGAATTTAAATGAGACTAAAAAGTCGGGTTTGCGTACGAAGGATTTCGTACCATTAAGTACTTATACAAGTTTAAGCTTATGACGTGCGTGAATTTTCCAGTCTCAAACTCGAGATATGCTAGAGAATGACATTTAATATTGATAATTTAAATACGCTAGGCAATTATGGTATGGGCATTTACCTCTAATTACCTATTCCTCCTAATGCGTCCATACACATAGGTAAATAGGAGAAGCCTTTGTCCAGCAGTGGACTCATATAGGCTGAAGATGTGAGCAGGGATCGTAACCGGATTTTTTGAAAAACCTCGATATAGCTCAATAATTCAAAATGTTTTATACTCTTACGGCCTTATTCATAAAAAGTTACGCGCCCGCTGATGGGTTGTTGTGGACCGGATGGCTAAAAACGTTATTCATAAACGTTCAATAACGCTATTCAGCCGCTCAAACCTACTATAAATCCCCCGAAAGTTATAGAGCCGAGGACCCTTCTATAACGGTCTCATAACTTCTTATTTAACAAGATGGCTGCCAAAATTTTGATCAGCTGATTTTTGACAGGTGCATAACCATGCGTTTAAAGTAGGCAGAAGAGAAAAGACAATGGTATGAAAGTCTGATTTGGTGTATAGTTTTTTATATCGTCTATTCATCTGATTATTATTAAATATGTATCCAGAGATACTTAATTATATTTAGATAGGTATTTAAAATAAATATCCGATGATTTATTGTAAGTAGTTACGCAGTTTCGATTTTCTCTACATGTAACATTACACGAATCAGAAATGGTGGGAAAACTAATCTCCAACTTTTTTAATTTAAAATTTTGTTGATAGTTTTTCAACCATTTCAACTTCAACGTCAATACGCAGTGAGACTCCATCATGCAGGCCTTAAACGCTATTGATGCCATAAATAATTTGTGTAATCCGCCACGGCGTCCAAAAATATATAACATAAGGGCAGATCCCATTGAGGATCTGCCCGATGTTGAATTTAGGCGGCGATACCGCTTTAATAAGGCGACTGTTTTGTATATAGTAGTTGGTGAAAGAAGACCTGAAGAAAGATCGCAGAGGAGCTGGCCTCACACCAGAACTTCAGGTTCTAACTGCAATTAGGTGTTGGGGTCGCAAGGAAGTAAATATTTATTTATTACTTACTTACCCGTACTACTAACTGCCCAATGCCCATACCTAGGTACTAACTAGCCATACAATTATGTTTCGTTATCTGACCGTCATCGCAAGTACCTAATCATAAAGCTAACTGTTTTGATTAGTTACCTAGGTAAAAGAATACGTAGTAAGTACCTAATAATTTCAGGTTCAAGATGATGATAATATAATTATTTGAGATAAAAGTAAGTAACAAGGAATTAGGAAATATTTGCGAATTCCCGCCAGACAGCTGTCAAACTTTTTTTTAATTTGCGGTGAGACCACATTTTTGTCTATGATTTTGTCAAGGCGCCAACATAACGCGTCTAATCCGTTCAACAGCGGCTCAACAGTTATCGGAGAGATATTGAGCGTTTATGAATACCACTTCTTATAAACCGTTCAACAAGACTTATCGGCTCGATAACTATTGGGCCCCTCAAACCTTCAACAAGGAATTTTTATGAATAAGGCCGTTAATGTAGTACTCAATATTATTTTTTCACTTCTCATGCTCTTAAAATGTTATTTTAGTCCCTGCATATCGGGACTAAAACTCTTTATTAATCTCTAGGGACTAAAGTAAAGTTTTTTTAATTGACGTTGGAAACCCGTAAACAGCCACACTCACGGTGTTCAAGAATAAAGGATAGTCGCCATTGTCAGTGCTTGTGTATAGACCACTTTTGTGCATGCCGTGGATACAACCTCTAAACTTTTTTTTAATTGACTTTGGAAACCCCTAAACAGCCATTTCTGGTATTTATGATTTTTGAACGACCGATTATTGACATTGAAAATAACCTCAAAATGTCAATCGTGCAAAAATATTAAGGAGAATCGATTTATTTTCTTGATACACAAGTATATTTAATACTTGTTTAATATATGATTAAGATTGAATCCAATTGTTTTAATACCAATTAGCTTCTTAAATAGTTATTATATGTAGTTAGCTCCAATTCGTTGGCTAAATATGCAAGTATTTAAAGCGTCATATTTCGAAAAAGGAATACAGATAAAAACTAAAACGCGGAACGAATTTGATTGCTTATTTTTTGTGTTTTTGTCCATAAGTAATATTGTTCAAATCGTAGTTATATAATTTACGATGTCACGTCATGCGATGAAGAAGTATTAACGCCTTACTCTAGAATGAAGAAGAAAGAGGTGGTGCAAAATCTTTTGCCGCCGAAATCTAGTGTAATATATTCAAAAGCGTATCAAACTTTTATGGATTGGAAAACTGGAAAGCAAATTAGGTTGGTACCAACATAATAATTTATGGAAGGCGTATTTCTCACATATTTTGATGAAAAATCTAAGAAATATCAACCGTCATCACCTTGTAGCATATATTCCATGCTTAAAACCACACTGCAACTAAACCATATAACTTGAAAAAGATTGCGAACTTATCGTCAAGTGGCCATGTTTCAAAGAAATCGGAAGTTTTGACATCGCAGAACATATAATTATTTTGTTTCTTATTTGTTCTTTCTGTTGATAAATATTGAGATTATGTAGAACGTAGTTTTTTTCCTCGCATTCTAAGTGAAAAGTAGAGTGTTTAATTCGGGACTAAACAGCCATAATGACACTCGAACTACATCCACCCTCGCTACGCTCGGGTGGATAAATATCTCGTGTCATAATGGCCTGTTTTAGTCCCTCGTTGAACAATCTACTATTAATTACTCGATTAATAAAGAGTGTATATACCAAAGAACGAAATTATACTATCCTCAAACCAAACAGAGAGAGAAACTGAGGCAATAAACGTCGGCGGCTTTGTGGCATAAGGGCGTGAGGGTGGGAAAGAGACAATACGATGCTGATTGTTTTATTTGTTTAACGATCCCAGTCGTCTATTTGGTTTGAGGATAGTATAGACCAGTTCTTTTGTATAGAAAAAAAACCGGTATCCGATCCCTGGATGTGAGATACGCTAAGGTCATAGAGAGCCACTCACCCCAGGACAATAGAAGCAGCCAGGCTCAGAGTAGCAAGTACGGATAGTGGAACCAGACACAGTCCTCGACACTCTTTCTGGGCCTTCGTCATCCGTCTCGCTCACCTCATCCTGCCCCACAATCGAGTAATGGGACTTCACTAGATCAAATACCTGTAATATAACAAGTATCACAGATGTCATATATAACATAGATCAAGCAAACGTATCTACTTAGCGTGTCAAATGAACTCATTAAAATCTACTGAGTTGTCCGTCTTTAATCGCAGCTTGCAGCTTTCGGGCGTCAAATTTTGTAAGTTTAAGTGAACAAAAACATTCATAATGCCTCCTTAAGTAATATTAATTGCAACAACACAAAAAAATATGAATACTCAAGGGCCTGAGACATATTTAAAATCATAGGCAAGTAACAACTTCAGTACAAAATCTGACACGCTCGGCCGCCATACAAATGAATGAACTTGTTTCTTCTATCCAAATCTAATTCTGTGACAAGTATTATGTAGTCTAACCCCCTTAGAGTGAAGACACATTTATCAATTTTATCACCATGCGTACGCATTTTCCCCCTTATTCATAAACGTTTGTTAACTTAACAAGCCGCTAATAATTGTTTGTTCCTTTCGGTCTTAACAATGTGTCCATAAGAGCAAAGGGGACAAACAATTATTAGCGGCTTGTTAAGTTAACAAACGTTTATGAATTAGGGGGTTTGTCTATAGAAAATGTCAGTTTAGTATGGGATCGTGTCCTGCTTTCCGCACACGTACGCATGCTTACACGTTTCATACTAAACGGCCAATTTTATCAGACAAAGTGCGTACGCATGCTGATAATTGTGTCTTCACCCTTATTCATAAACATTACCGTATGGAGACGGGTGTAAAAACACATTTGTCATCACTGCTTCCCGTGGGTGGTGTGAGAGTCTGCTAAGGGATATAAGTGTCACTGACTATTTATGTATCGAAGATTGATGATGGGCAGCAGCATCATGAATGTGACACACTACTGCGATCGCCAATCCACTTGCCCAGCGTAGCGATTATAGGCATTTACCTCCTAAATACGTCCTTACGCATAGGCTAAGGAGAGGTCGTTGTCCAGCAGTGGACTGATATAGGCTGATGATGAATTCATAAACATCTCTTAACTTAACAAGCTGGTAAGTATCGTTTGTCCCTTTTCGTCTTACAGAAACACATATTAATAAACGATTGACGCATGGGTAGTCATATGATGTACGAAGTGTGGAGACGGCAGCTTTATGACGGCACCGCTATCCTAGCAAATCCTAGCTTGACTGGGTATATACACGCAGTCAAGCTACCATTATGACTGTCAGAGTTGGGCGTAATCAATTCCTTTTGGAATTAATTACAGGGTTACATTCCAGTAATGACGATTCCTCAGTAATGAATTACTAGTATAATAAAAATTACTGTAATGCTGTACTATGGTTACGCCTGTAATCCATTCCTTTGGGATCGGTATTGTAATCAGCTACTGTAATATTGAATCCACCGTAATCAAGTACTTCTGTAATCTGCATTACTTACAAAGTAATTTTGTTACTATTACTCGAAGAAATTGTTTTTGATTTATATGTCATTCTAGTTGATATCTGACATCCTAGCAGTTTCATGAATGTTAAAAACGTATTCTGAAAATGTAGTATATTTTTAAGATCCAAAATGGCGGCAACTTTTTTTTGCAATCTTCATCATTATACTCGTTTTTGACTAATTCGCATACGTGGAATTCGATTTTCGGGTCCATTCTAAGAACCAAGATGGCGGCAACTTTTTTTAGCAATTTTCATCATTATACTCGTTTCCGACTAATTCGCATACGTGGAATCCGATTTTCGGGTCCATTCTAAGATCCAAGATGGCGGCAAATTTTTTTTAGCAATTTTCATCATTATACTCGTTTTCGCCTAATTCGCATACGTGGAATCCGATTTTCGGGTCCATTCTAAGATCCAAGATGGCGGCAACTTTTTTTAGCAATTTTCATCATTATACTCGTTTCCGACTAATTCGCATACGTGGAATCCGATTTTCGGGTCCATTCTAAGATCCAAGATGGCGGCAACTTTTTTTTAGCAATTTTCATCATTATACTCGTTTCCGACTAATTCGCATACGTGAAATGCGATTTTCGGGTCCATTCTAAGATCCAAGATGGCGGCAACTTTTTTTAGCAATTTTCATCATTATACTCGTTTCCGACTAATTCGCATACGTGGAATCCGATTTTCGGGTCCATTCTAAGATCCAAGATGGCGGCAACTTTTTTTTGCAATTTTCTTCATTATACTCGTTTCTGACTAATTCGCATACGTGGAATCCCATTTTCGGGTCCATTCTAAGATCCAAGGTGGCGGCAACTTTTTGATAGCAATTTTCATCTTTATACTCGTTTCTGACTAATTCGCATCCGTGAAATCCGATTTTCGGGTCTATTCTAAAATCAAAGATGGCGGCAACTATTTTTTCCAATTTTCATCATTATACTCGTTTCTGACTAATTCGCACCCGTGGATTCCGATTTTTGTGGGTCCATTCTAAGATCTAAGATGGCGGCAACTTTTTTTTGAAATTTTCGTCATTATACTCGTTTCTGACTAATTCACATCCGTGGAATCCGATTTTCGGGTCCATTCTAACATCCGAGATGGCGGTACAATGTTTTTCTTTTTTTTGCAATTATTGACATTGTAGTCGTTCTTACATACACGAATTTATCGTCAATTTAAGATCTAGGATCTATGGACCTACCTAGTGAAAATAGAATATTTGGATTCCACGTGCGTGAATTAGTCAAAAACTAGTATGACAAAAATTGCTAAAAATTGTGTCGCCATCTTGAATCTTCAAATGAACCCTAAATTCGGGTTCCACGTATGTGAATTAGTCGAAAACGAGTATAATGATGAAAATTGCAAAAAAAAAGTTCAATAACATGCAAAAAAAGACGCTGCCGTCTTGGATCTTACAATGGATTCTAAATTCGGGTCTCACGTATGTAAATTAGTCAAAAACGAGTACAATGACAAAAATGACAAAAAAAAGAAAAAATTGTGCCGCCATCTTGGATCTTAAAATGGACCCCAAATTCGGGTTCCACCTATGTGTATTAGTCGAAAACGAGTACAATGACAAAAATGACAAAAAAAAAAGAAAAAAATTGTGCCGCCATCTTGGATCTTAAAAATGGTCCCTAAATTCGGGTTCCACGTATGGGTATTAGTCGTAAACGAGTATAATGACAAAAATGACAAAAAAAAGAAAAAATTGTACCGC
>JALPQI010014647.1:0-28338 GCA_025490895.1 Thaumatotibia leucotreta
CGAGTCTCCCAGCATAACGTACCGGATCTAGCGGCGGCGAGTGTGCTTGGCCCGATGCGATGACCTGTGTGACGAGTTCCCATGGCCGTAACGCCGATGATTCGATGCTGCAGATTGATGTTTCTGTGTCGGACCCTTCTGCTGATTGTGCGCCGAGGGTTCTGTCTTCCAGTTTAAATTCCTTGAGAATTTTGACGATCCCTTTTTCGATTTTGGCTGATCCATCTTAATATCTATGCTTGATTTGGACACAGCTTTGGCAGTCTTTAAAGTTTCTGGCAAATCTTCGCCAAAAAGATACCTGTCTATCTTACAGTTTGCCAATTGATCTCTAAAATCTTTTTTCAGAGGGTACAGCGCGAAATTTCGGCGAGTTGATGATTCGCCATGCTGTATGTCACATAACAAACGTCCAACATCCATCAAATGTTTGGAGATGTTGTTATCCTTATCTTTGGATTTTAATTGTGACGTCAGCATACGTCCCCACGCCTGTAATAGCCGCTGCGATCTGCTTTTGCCTAAGCTCAATAGCTTTGTCTCTTTTAACCACAGCTTCAGTGGACGCTGCCTTTATTTCGGCGTTGAGCTCCGGAGCACCAATTATCTTGCAATTTGATGGCACCAACATTTTTTCTAGAAGCTCTTGTCTTACTTGCTTTTCTAAGCCCGAAGCTGCTATGTGTTCGAATCTAGAAGCCACATCTTTATTGATGTCTTCGCCGTATTCTTGAGTTTGAGACGGATCTGATCCCAAAATTTCCAATATTTCAGCTTGGCAGATATCATCATCTTCAATTTCAATCGGCTCCGCGGCATCTAGATTGGTTGGCGGCAGATTGTTACACATTGGCATCGCATGTGATGGGCCGGCGATTGGCTCGACTTCACTGGGGCGGGCGACGAACTGCGCCGCTGCCGGTGCCTCCTCGCAAGCTGGAGCGTTTGCATCTCGGTCTGTAAGCAGACAGTTGATCCATGACTAACCAAGCAATAAAGCGAAACCATATTTCGCACGAGACAAAGCAAAGCATGTGGCGAAACAGTCCCAAAGACTGATCTGCGTACATGCATAATTTCATATGCGGCGGAATGGTCCTATAGACCAACCTGAATGCATAATTTTATTTACGCAAAAAAGCGCAAACCTTGTGGCGAAACAGTCCCACAGACTGATCTGAGTACAAAGGTTTTGATTTAATGCGGCGGCATAGTCCTATAGACTATCCTGAGTGCAATAAATTTCTGATGCGGATAATAATTTTCACAACAATGCAGCGAAATAGCCCTATAGACTACCCTGATTGCATTGTGATTCAAATTAACGAATATATTTTTTCCTAAAAATAAGTGGGTAGTTTTAAGTACTAACCATTTGGGTAATCCGGATCTGCTTGCAAATTCTCTGGCGCCGATGAACTTGTTGAGGAGCACTGAGAACACGTAGAAGCCGAAGAGGACGAGGAAGAACTTCGTCTACGACGTGCTTTTTTAACGTCTTTTTTGAGTTGCTTCAACCGTTTTGCGAGCAACTCAATTTCTTCGTCGTTCTTTCGCTTCGGCATGTCGAAATCACGAAACTGGTTTACACAAGTGGAGTGGTTGAGCACTAAAATGCGAATGAAGAGGGTCTGCCCGGCCAGACAGAGGTAGACCACAGGAGTCATAAAAAAAAAAAAAAAAAAAAAAAAAGTGTTGCCAGGTTGGCTATACTTTTTCCTCTAAACAAGTGATGAGTGGTTACACTTTCGCGTAACTACAATGTGTTGTAAAATAATAAATTACTAATATCGAGGACGAAACACGAGTATAATTTATTATTTATTTTGTTGTAGTAAGAAAGTTTTAGTTAGCTGGGGTAAAACTTACAGAGGCTTAATTGTGAATACTCGTAAGGATACATACAAGTTTTTGCAATAAGGCCGGTGATATTGATATTCCTTAGTGATATTTTAGTAAGTACCTAAATACAATTTATAATATAGGTCCAACTAGCGTTAAGTAGCACTTGTAAAAATGAAGTTATTGAATTCGATAAGACTGTGTTTTTATTTACTTACTGTGAGAACACTAATATACGTAAACACAAGTGTCCGTATCTCGACATTTTATACCTACTCTCGACATTGTGTCATAAAGCGTAACGTTCACATCACTATGTATTTTCGCGCGTAATACGTATTCCAAATAAGCGCAATAAATATTCAACCTTATTGTCTTACATATAAGCTTAATATTAGACCAAGGCAGAGTCTTCTGTCTTACTTGATTCACTAAGTCTGATATTTCCTACAAAATTTAAAGATGGGTAGACCTTATTAACCTTAAATACGAGAATACAATAAATGTCAAACTTTCTCCATCAGTCAAAAATGAAAATACGAATTGTGTGCGATATTTTTGAAACCGATTTTGCTATCGATTCCCTGGTACTTGATTTTCTTGAACAATTTTATGTAATACAATGTTATAATATAAACAAATAAAGGCAAGATATGAAATGGTATCGCATATTTTGTATACATGATGTATTTGAACGAGTTTTGAATCCATACATAGCACATACAGGCATTTTGACGGAGCTTGTTACGGGTACATAACGATTACAAGACTGCGAAGAATCGATTAATGAAGTAGTTTTTATAAACAGGTTTGGTCAATGTACAGATTCTTGGCCAAAGTCTTTGGCAGAGGGGAAACGATATGAAGCCGACTCCATTACTAAATCCTCAAAGTTTGATGTAGATCGATCTTAAAAAACAACACTACTAATACACGCCTTGTTGACAGATAAAGTTTGTTTTCATTATTCAGTAGAGAACTACCCCCTTATTCATAAACTTTTGTTAACTTAACCCTTATCTTGGCACGGTCAATAATTTCTTAAATTAGCATTTTTTTTGCACTTTTCACTACCAGCTAAGCAATTTATAATAGTAAAAAATGTCACAAAATATTTTACATTTCCCAATTCCGGAAAATCGTATGTATCGTATATGATACAATGCCAAGTTTAGCTAATGCATGTTCATGTATACATAACACTGCAAATTTAGAAATTAAATAACAGAAAGTATCGAAAAATCTGGTTTATTGCTTATATCCAGCTTTCCTTCTTTCCTTTCTTCTTGCTCCAAGCAATGACTTCGTACCCGATCTTAAATTTGGACTGATCTTGTAATACCTGTCCCCGTCATCGAAATTATTGTAATTGAAATGAAGATACCTCCTGATTGGCTGATATCTTTTCAATTACATTATATCAGCTACACAAGCCACTCTGGTTTTTTGACTCCAATAGTCGGTATAGGCAGGCAACTTAATTGTTCCCGTTATCATTTTTATGGCAAGAAAATCCCTAAATTCTTCGACGGTTACGTTAATGGATTTGCCAGTACACTCAGTGGAGTATAAGTTAGTCTGATACATCATACATAATATTGTATGTCGTCATTGGTAAACTTTTCAAAATAATCGAGTGCAGATGGTGAGCTAGTAGGTAATTCTGTCTTTCGAAGTTTTCAACTTTATACAAAAACGGTTGGTTTTTTTGCCATGCCCAAACTAACTTCTTCTTTTGTATTACTTTTGATCAGTGACATATTTTTTTGGGATTTAGTAAACTTAGATGTTTCCGCACTATTTGCTGAAGGCGACCCATAGGGAGTAAGTAGTGATGGTATTGGGGTCTCAATAAGTATTTGAGGTGACGAAGAATTAAATATTTCCATAGTTTCAAGCGGTGAAGAAATGGACGAAGTGCCAGGCAGTGGAGTGATAGGGGAAGGCAAAGGACTAACATTCTGCTCAAAAGGTTTTTTAATACCCGCTGCGAAAAAAATAATTGTAATCTTTTGAAAAACCAGGCGATGGAAAGCTTTGTTGCGACACAAATGCGTTTCAAGGGATTGATTAACAGCTTCAATTTCAGCAGTGTCAGAATCCGAGAGTAATCTTAAATTTTCAAACAAGCTATCAAGTGAAGGGACCTCTGAGCTCTCGTATAAGGAATCTGGCATATCATGCAAGTCATGCGAAGTCGTCAGACGAATCGTAGTCTTCGTCGTCAGAGACAGCATTATGAGAGGGTATTAGTGCAAGAATGTTGTGTACTCTTGCTGCTTGTGCCTAAAAGCAAAGACAACCAGTCGGTAAACCCGGCAAAAAAAGCAAAGCAAGGAAAGTTAAAAATCTCTTCAAAGTGTCCTTAAAGATAAAAAGGCCATAATAACGTAGTAGATTAATATTGATCGAGCGTATGAGAAAAAAATAAATATTAGTGCTTAAACCGAAATAAAAAAAAGCCTTTTTATTTAAATTATCCGTAAATTGTCTACGTTTTTTACTTAAAGTCGATTATTAGAAGATGGATAATGTAACAAATGTGATACCTCCTTTAGAAAACATTGTTTATTCGAGAGTTGGCGACGTATAAAATATGATACAGTCCTGTATATGACAACTTCTTTCACGGATTGGCAGTGTATCAAATGTAATACATAATACTTAAACCTATTAATACGAAAATTAACATGTACATGTAACAATCATTTTGACATTCACTAGTGTCACATACACTAACTAACTTTTAAGCATGAAATCCAGAAATATACACAAAAGCCGAACAAAAAAGCAATATTTTCCGAGCGAAAGACAGGTTGATGTTTTCGTTCTACTATTTTGGAAACTACTGATCGACGCCTTCGCATAATTGATGCGTTCAATTTTATTTGACAATTCTGAGGTGTATTTCTAGGTGTATTAATTTAAAGAAATAACTTAGCTTAGAAAATAAAGTCGTCAATTTTTTTTAAATCTTTGTATTACGGGTGTTACAATGCCAAGAAAAGGGTTAACAAGCCGCTAATAATTGGTTGTCCCTTTCGGTCTTAACAATGTGTCCATAAGAGCAAAAGGGACAAACAATTATTAGCGGCTTGTTAAGTTAACAAACGTTTATGAATAAGGGGGTTAAACTTATAATTTATAAACTTTATCTGTCAGCAAAACAGTTCCTTTGACAGAATAGGTACTCGATGACCACTTTAATGGCTGCTGGCATAACACACACGACTATTTTAGTGGTTCTTGGCGTCCAAAGGGCTAACAATAACAATGCTCATGAAATGAACGAATGGTCAGTTACTTACGTTGCCGATGGTACTCGTTTATAGGTACTTTATAGCAGTTATCTACTTTTTACAGGTTTTCGTCCACTAAGTACGTCACTAACAACTCTAACAAGAGTGGACTCGCTTTTATAATTTATATCTAGTAGTAATGCACGTTTAAATCAGATTTGCTGGTGGTAGGACCTCGTGCAGGGTCCGCCCAGATAGCTACCACCGTCTTACCCGTTAACCTGCCGCTAAATAGTTAGGTTAGTAGGTGTAATCTAATGTATAGTGTTTGTAATTCTTTTTTTTGTTTGTTTCAGCCAGCATCCTGCCTTCCTCATCAAAAATCGGCAGAGAAGGAGCGGCGTCCACGCAACTTCCTATCGAGTAAGTTGATCATTCAGGCACTTATACAGCGTGGATATACAGCGTGGAAAAAACAAATGCCACATGGATGGCAACTACCTTAAATGTTGTAGATAGCACATTTTGTGAAAAATGTCTAAAAAAAAACAACTACAATCAGAATAACGGTAGGCCATGAAAACGCATCGTAAAATACGGCACGTTATTTTTTGTCACATTTGACCAGTTGAAATTTCGACCGAGGCAAGCGATTTGACATAAATCTTTAAATGCAGAATGTATTGTTTTTAAAAACATAGGAAAGTCTACCTTACACAAAATATGCTATTTTCAATATTTGGGTCAAAATTATTTTCGTTGTCTTGTTTCATACCACTCTGTCACGCTTTTAGTTGCTGTATCGACTCAGTACATTAAAAAAACCGGTGAACTCGTATTTCATTTTCACGCTATATTTTAAACCATACATCAGAAATTGAAAACAAAACATCATCTCATACAAAAATCATCACTGCGTCACTCACGTTTTTTAGGGACACAAAATAAGACAACGAAAAAATTTTGATCCATTTAAGGTAGTTGCCCTCCATGTGGCATTTGATTTTTCCACACTGTATGTGTATATGAGCTGCCACGGTGTTCAAAAACATCTGAACATACATTCTAACGATTCCGAATAGAGGCATGCCTAAGACTCTAACCCATGTAAAATTTGGCAAAATCCCTTTATTGACTCGAACACTCTACAAAACTAAAAATAAGAAACACTCTAGAGATTCTGCGGATTCAAGAGTCCCCAGCAAGCTTGTTCATATAAACGTAGTTACGATTTTATTCAAAAAGTACACTCTGTCATGAAATTTTGTAAAAACAATATGACATATGTCTAAGGCGGAAATGAGTTCCCGCCTTTTGAAATGTTACGAAAAAGAAAATATAACAAATATTAACACAAAACATTTTCAGTTCAGCTAGATATTGCGACCAAAATATAGTTTAGCTACATTGAATTTAAAATCTATTTCCGCCCTTGACAATACGATGTAATTCGGTAGAAAAACAAATTATCGAAATAGATTTCGTGGTTTTTAAATCACAACTAAACTAAGAAAATTAGTAAAAAAAAACTACAAAATGATATGCGAATCTGTAACGAATCACTCTAGCCCGGGTACGGTGACCAGAGGAGTTTTTATTTTGACAGTTCGTTGGACCTTTTACCACAATGTTGCTATCTCACCTGCACATGGTGGCAGAAAAAGTATCAAAAACCCTCATCGATTCCTAGCTCCCACAGGTGAAACAACGTCTATTGACCGTAACCCCGAATCAACACGGAGTTTAGCGTTGCTGAGGACTCTTATGCCTCCACTACACGTCTGCGGATGGGTCCGCGGACGTCGGCACATGCATCCGCAGACGAATCTTCGCCAACCGTCCACACGTCTGTTGATCGTTCAGTCTGAGTACTTACAATCTCGTCAGACGCTACTCGCGTGAAAGATGGACGTTGAAATTGTAGCAGCCGCACCATGATTAAAAAAATAACCTATTTATTGAGCCCGTTTACGTGGGCCAGTTACGTAATGCGTAATGGGCATCTTATTAAAATAAGTAATTAATGACTTTCACCGTATTTTTTTATTGTCTTGGTAGTACACCAGCAACTTGCAGGCATGCATTCGCATTGGTAGACGGCGGCCGACTGACGGCGCGTCGAACGTGTGGTCGCGATGCCGGACGCTCGCCCTTGAGCCCTTTGATCCGGGCCACAAAAACCGACAACAAACTGATCTATGGCGGACGCGTCCGCGGACGTCAAATACCTACCGCAGATGTCCAAATCACCCCCTCTACACTTCCGCGGACCCATCCGCAGACGTGTAGTGGAGGCATTAAACGTCAAAATTATGTAACCCTAGTGAAAGCGAACCGCCTGGTTATAGTTATGTACCTACAAATTAGTGAAAAACCTGTATGCAGTCATGTGTGAAAACGATGCATTGTAGCAATGCGTGATGCTCAGTGAAAATGTAACCGCGAAACGGATTAGGCTCTCGAATAATCCATTGATATTTTGATCAGACTAGTAAAAAACTTCTGGATGTAATGTAGTTGATTAATTGGCTTAGTGAAGTGTGACTTGATTTTATTCTTCAATAGTCAGTGCGCATTTGGTTTTGTTCAGACTTTTGACCTTTTCGGTAATTTTCTTGTAGGTAATTGTCATTGAGTAATGGGCTGTTCTCAAAAATATTGTATTTAGACGATACAAACGAAATACTCTAATTTATGGAGCCTAAACAAGCGACATATTTTCAACTCAAGTTCTCAATGTTATAGGAGAAACGAAAACATGAAGTGAATTTGCAATAGTTTTACTTGGCAATGGTACCCAAGTCTTTAACCTTTTGCACTTCAATGACTGATATATCGGCACCGCAGGTTCAACGCCAAATACCGACATATAAGTCCTGGTACACAGAGCAATATAAACCTACACGCACGTGCGTAAAGTTCACATTCAGATTTGACATTTTATTGACGTGGCGTCTGAGTGACAGCTTTTGTATTTGACGTGGTGGCAAAAATATTAAAGAGGGTGGACTTTTGTTGGGAATTTCTAAAAATATTATCGGAGACGAATCATTACAGTGCTAACTGTACCTAGAGAAAGGTACTATTCTAAGTTACTACAATACATTTTTGATTCACGACTACCTATGCACTGAATGCTGATTAGGACATTAAAAAGGCATGATACCTAATCTTATAAAAACTGTCAAAAATTTAGCTTGAAGTAAGAGATTTCTCACATAATGGAGTTTACAGAAGACTCAACAGATTTTTGGAAAGACGAAGATAATAACACCTATCCTGATGGAACAACACCTACTGAAACAAGTATACACTCTCCCGATGTTTGTTCAACGAAGTTAACGACATTTTCCCCTGCATCATCAGCTGCAATAGCCATTCCATCATCATTGCTAAAAAGAAGAATTTCTACTGTGACTAGCAGCTATACTTTATCTGGAACATCACTAGAAGGAACTTATACAGATATTGGAACCATTGGGGTAACATCTACAGTTACTAGCGTATCTCTAGGAAGAAGTTTCACTACGATTGGGTCTTCTGAAGCAACAAATGCATCAGTTAAAGCATCTTCTAATGATAAACACACATCAAAAGCTTGTAAAATTGGTAGTACATGTCCTGGCACATCGTCGAGATTTGTAGAAGATGAAACTATGTTCGGGGGATCTATGAATGAAGCATTTAATGCTCGTCTACTGCCTAGATCATCTTCAAGAGCGGATATAACTTCAGTTATGAAAAGATGTTCAACCAAATACAGGTTCGCACTTCATACAATTGATTCACTTTGTCTTACGTAGTATCAGCCACAAAAATGCTAGCAATTTCGTAGTGATTTGCTATATCTTTGTACTTTGAGTCAATTAGTACTGATGATACTACTAATGTAGTAATGTTGCTACAGTAGATTTCAGGATTCTTCATCTAACGATGCGTTTCTGTAAAATTTTCCAACACGATTGCGAATATTACGATAGTCAACTTCATCAACCTATCTCAGACCACAGCTGGATGTAGGCCTCTTCTATTATCTACGCGTATGGACGTATTAGGAGATAAATGCCCATAATCGCCACGCTGGGCAAGCAGCAGCGTCATCAAAGTTTGTGCCTTACTGCGATCACCAGTCCGCTTTCCCAGCATAACGATTATGGGTATTTATCTTTTAATGCTACGCGTAGATAATAACGGCTTACGAGTATATTCAGCAGTGGAATACTTAAGGCTGGCGATGAAATAATAATAATAACATGTGGGAGGTTGATTCAGCGATCGTTGTACCGATATTTGTTTCTGCGAACGGTCTTATAGCGTAGAGTCTCGATCAACACCTCAAGAGGCTCTCGCTAGCTCTCGCTCTGCATCTGACTTTTGATTGTCGGATTGAAGGCGGTAATTCTGGACACGGCGCGCATAGTCCGGCGGTTCCTCTCCCTGCAGCCCTAACCACCGGCAGCTTGGGCCCGCCCCATTGCCGATGGCACCCTAGCTTTTTTATAACCATATGGTTTGTAATGTTGTTGTATATTTTTGCAGAATAAGTCACGAGATGCCGAAGATCAAGGTGGGTCCGGACCTCCGCAACGCGCGGAAACCTCTCAACACGACAAGGTAAATAGTCTTAATAACTTCAACAGTCTTCGAGTCCTTCAGCTTTGTTTGGCCTCAAGCAACCATTTTTTATATCATGGCAATGGTGAACAAACATAGAGCCCGCGCCGACATTCTTGCAAGAAGACGTTTCCAAATTCATATTCTATTTTTAACAATCCCCTCTAACTAGAGGTGTTGGAACTGGTTGGTGGTGACCCTGTCTACGATGCTTTTTTGTTTTCCCGAGAGAGAATGCTTTTACGCATCCACCTCTGGATTCAGGGTTGGCCCATACAGAGGTGGGTATTCACTCACATAGGAGAATACTCATTAAACCCCCTGTGACTTCACCCTCTTTTTACCGTTAGTGGGGGTGCCATACGCAGGTTCCGGGTCCAAAATCCGGTTAGGGCATTTATGTGTGTTTAAGTATCTATGTATATATGGGTCAATCACTTTTTTATGTCACTTTTGGTTGCCATGGTTACGTTCTACTCACAATCTACTACTAATCAGTAATCACAGTTTTATAGCATTAAAATTCAAACACATAGAATTTTTTGATAGTTACGTGATCTTTCCAAGACGAGTCAGTCATCATAGTAGAGCGTGTAGGATACTTTCTTCTAGCAAACTATGCAACTGTTGTCCCCTGGGTGATCTGATAGAATAACAACCAAAAAAAGTGATTGGCATCATATATCTTTTGATTATACATATATTTATATGCCCCTGATTTTTTTTTATTATTTCCAGGTTAAAACCACCACAACAAGACACCTACCCTCTAATGCCCCACCTAAAACCCGGGCTGAACCCAGAAGGAATAAAGAACTTCTTCCTGAACACCGCTCTGCACCTGTCCAGCCTGAGCCAGATGAAGAAGGAAGAAGAAGAACAGAACAGAAAGAGGCTGCACAAATGCGACGTGGCTGGATGCCACAAGGTTTACACGAAGAGTTCACATTTGAAGGCGCATAAAAGAACTCATACAGGTAATGGACTCCGAAATGGGAGATCTCTAAATGGGAATGGGAAATTTACTGATTGAACTACCTTTTTCCTTACAAATGTTTTTCCCCCGTTTCTTATCAGAATTTTGACATTTGAGTATTTTTTTACTATTATAGTAAATATAGTTAACTATCTATCTACCAGAGTCTTTCGCAGTTGATTTTTTCTATTGCAAGCACATCTGTTACGACATTGTGGGATTATCCGCATTGTAAAAAAATTAACACCAACATCAATTTGTTTAATTATAAAACAAATTGATGTGTTCTAATCATGAATTGATTACAGCGCCCTCTATAGCAAATTCAACGCAACGGAGAGTTATCGAGTTTGCGGACGATTGTGGTAGACACACGTCTTTGAGTGGCTTAAGGTCGTAGTACCTTCGAAACATTAAGTACAGATGACGCTAGTGATTAGCTTCACAATATCATTGATTAAATTCGCTGTGATCGACGGAAGGTCGTCTGGTGTAATTGGAAGCACGTTGGACCGGCAATCCAGAGGAAGCGGGTTCGAATCCCGTGACAACCAGAGTCTTTCGCAGTTGATTTTTTTCTATGGTAAGCATATCTGTCACGACATTGTGGGACTATAATTTATAGTTTTGCCGCGCCCTTGTGGGTGGGTGTGTACTTGTAGTAATCATTGAACATTCTTCACACACATATTTCTTCTGCGTGTGAACCTATCCTTCGCATAAACCGGGACAATATAAAATTTTCATCACACTTGCTGTCTAAGCGCGCCATTGCTTGCGTGCATAGCGGGAGTAATAGAAAAGTAAAATTCCCTAGGGAGTAATAGAAATGTCAGTACGTCATTTATAGTACATTATGTCGGTAAGCGGAATACTAACTCGTGTCATAAAAGCCCTCCGCCTTACGGCGTCGGGCTTCTAACACTCTCGTTAGTAATTCCGTACTTACCTCCCTTGATGCATACAATGTTTTTCATCACACTTGCCAACCAAAAAATAAGTTTTAAGACATAATATTATTAAATGACGTACTGACATTTCTATTACTCCCTAGGGAATTTCACTTTTCTATTACTATATGAATACGATGAAAATAATATTATGTCTTAAAACTTATTTTTTTGTCGGCAAGTGTGATGAATGCTACTGCATGTCACTCTGAATATATTTCTTTTCAGGCGAAAAGCCCTATTCGTGCGGCTGGGCAGGGTGCGAATGGCGATTCGCCCGCTCCGACGAACTCACGCGACACACGAGGAAGCATACCGGACATCGGCCCTTCACCTGTCCTCTGTGCAGACGGTCTTTCGCAAGATCCGACCACCTTGGACTGCATATGAGGCGACATTGATTTTTAGCAGATCTATAGATCAGGGGGGTACCATTACGTCCTAATGCGGTTCAGTTTAGGTCCAGATAAAGGGACAAGGCTATACGAGTCGTATATCACTGTCCCTTTCCCTGAACCTAAATTGAATCGCAATAGTACGTCGTTGTAACCCCCGAGGGATTGGATACCGGTTTTTTCTCCATACAAAAGAACTATTATATTTTTTTTTTCAGTATGTAAATTATTTGTTAATGGAGTAATAAAAAATACGATGTTGCTAATTACATAACATATTATCCTGTAGGAAATCCCTTATAGGGATAAGTTGGCCTTAGTACTTTGATTTCTTTATAGCTTATTCTGTGTACAATAAAGTAATTTACTACTACTACTACTACATATTAAGTACTACATAAAGCGTGTAAAACATTTAAATATTGAACTAAATCGAGGTTTTCCAAAAAAACCGGTTCCGATCCCTACTATAAATTCTTCTAGTATGTATAATACCGAGTCGAAGAGCACAGCCTCTTTAGCGGACGATGAATTTATGTATTATATTAGTTGCGAAGAATGTAAACGAACGCTTCAAAGAAATATCTATACCGTTCGTCAATAGGAAACAAAAAAAAACAAATATGGCCGACTTTCCAAAGTATTTGACGTCTTCGACGTTGATATATTTTTACGTTTTATACTAATAACTTTTACGTTGGATGCGGGTGGCACAGGACCGGTCATTGTGGCAATCTTTGGGGGAGGCCTATGTTCAGCAGTGGACGACTTTCGGCTGATAAGATGATAATGACTAATTATATTATATTTTGTTTTTTACTGACGGTATACAATCTAGCGCTATTTTATTGTTTTCATCGGGAAAGGTCGTCGCTCCGTTCCTCCCTGTAAAGTCTTTCTAAAAATCCCCCATTTTGAAGCAAAAGTGCCCATCTAAGGCAGTGTATAAGATGGTATTGACAATTTTTTCCTATCAATGAACATGTGAATTGTATAGGTATTGACGAGAGTTGAGGCCACGCACACATCAACATGTGATGTAAACACACGGGGAATTTGAAATTAGTGTTCTTTTTTTGTACTGACAGCAAACCCAATTGCAACTGTAAGATTGACCAAAAAGTTTGTTTGGATTTGCTTCAAAGTTTTGACACAAGTCATTCATTCGTTCATTACATTTTTTGCAATTAGTACTTCATTTGGATGTGTGTGTAATCATTCACCTCAACTCTCGTGCCGATACCTATACCTCCGATGTCAACCAATACTTGACCAAACTTAAAACATAACATTCAACAAAACATAGTGGTGATCCGATACGATTAAGGGTATTCGATACATGCAGTATCTGAATCTGTCTAGAAAAAAAATACAAGTACATTACTTTTATATTTTTCGTAAGTCTTGTGTTACGAGTATGTTATGTATACATACAAATTCAGTTCTTTCAATCCGAATGGGATAAAATAATCTACAATTTAAATTTTTGCTATCGTGCCACAATTTTATTATTTTATCCTTATAAGGGCCAGTGTCCATTACAATGCACACTCCACTTCAATAAAAATGTAAACCTCTTGTAAACTCAATAAAGTAGCAATTCCTTTGTTTGATTGATTTAACAAACAATTTTTTACATAGCAAGGTTTACAATATGTTTTAAAGAAAATAGTATGGTTGGCCTTAAGATACGAAGTTATGTATTTTTTTATGTAGGTAAGTAGTGAAAAATAATCCAACTTTTCTCTTTTACTACTTACCTACACAAAAAAATACAAATTAGAAAAAAAACTTGAAATGTGAGGCCACATTTTTGTTCTTTATATGTTTGAATGGTGACAACTCAAAAGTGGGTTCAAGAGATATGCGGGTCGTATCGTCATAAAAATAACCATACTCCTGTGATCAATGCTAAACTAATTTTAGCACACAAATGTGACCTATTTAAGTGACCTTAATTCCGGTACACAATATATCCCACTGCCAAAATTTTCCGCTTATTCAAGCTAAAAAGATTTACCTATTCAAAAAGATAGAATACGCGTCGGTCTATAAAAACGTTAACCGGATCGCTAGTATATTTGTTCTTCCGTATACGAACTGACTTGACTGTGACTTAAATAGAGATTAAAATAATGTACCGCAACCCTTATATGACACTTTGTAAAAAAACTTTGAAACACATACTCCTGCGACATATGCTTGCCCTCACGATGTGAAAATGTCAAACTTCGTATAGACAGACGGTTGTGGCAAGTCTTCAAAAGTTTTAGTATTAGCTGAAAAATGAATAATATTAGACGAGCGTTTTTTTTGAAAAATAGAAAATCAATAAATATTTTTTGTAAGTTCTACATTTATTCTACATAAAATCGCCAGAGAGGATGGAAATACTTAATTCACGAAAATTTAATAAAAAATGTATTTCTTATAGAAATGCTCAGATTGCTCAGGTACGAAAAACGATGAAGGACGAATGGATCATTTATGAATTATGAAAGGGAAATAAACTATACTAGTTTTAACATCATGTTAAACGACATTATCGAGTAAAAGGTTCTTTAGCACCTTTTGCAAATAACGACCACTTTACGTTGGGTGACAATTGAAAATCAAGGCTCAAGTAACTATTTGAAATAAAGCTCGTATCTCAG
This sequence comes from Thaumatotibia leucotreta, assembly GCA_025490895.1. Taxonomy (NCBI): domain Eukaryota; kingdom Metazoa; phylum Arthropoda; class Insecta; order Lepidoptera; family Tortricidae; genus Thaumatotibia; species Thaumatotibia leucotreta. The sequence continues at coordinate 14,671 of JALPQI010014647.1, forward strand.
TGCTGATTCAATACCGACATACGACTTTGCTAAGAGTAGTGGCGGTTTTTATAGTGATGATTGTCAGCCGACATTTAGATATATTTTTGCGGCATTATTACTTAAACTAGGGCCAGTATAATTACATTTATATTTTTGGAATAATTACAGTAAAGTGATATTTTATGTGTTTCAATAGTAGGTTAGTTTCAAATAGTTTCCAATAGGTGAATATATTTTTGTAGAATTTTTCAATTGCCAATCACCTTTTTCTTGTCTCGTCATCCAGGGGACAAAAGTTTCATAGTCCTTGAAGAAATCATCCAGCACGCTATACTAACATGATTAGTGGATGACTCACTAAAGGCTAGAACTACAGGGTGTTACACCACTCACTGAAAACCTTGAACGGGGTGATTTAGTAAGCTATACTGAACAACTTTTACTATGGGGCCAATCACAAAATCTAAAAAAAAAATTTTTTCATACATTTTCACCATTCGATAACGGCATTTTGTATGAAAGAGCCATTTTTTTGAGATTTCTGGATCATTTGCAGAAAAAGTGTGCCTTTTAATGTCACGAAAATAAGTATGTAAATTGAGATTTCTCAGTTTAATTACTCTCATACTAAAGGTATGAAAAATTCTGTAACAAATTTGAGTTTTTTTTATCAGATTCTTTACATTTCGTTTCATACATTTAGTATGGGAGTAACTAAACTGAGTAATCTCAATTAACATACGTATTTTCGTGACATTAGGGACATACTTTTTTTGTTTCATAACTGAAAAGTACGCAAGTAGAAAACTGAAAAGTAGTAGTATGATGTATTGTAATACATCATTTTACTCGGCATCGTGCGTACTTGTACTGTAGTCCATGATCGCAAAAAAACTTAAAAGGTACACTTTTTCTGTAAATGAACCTTCTGGGTTAGCTCCATAGTAAAAGTTGTTCAGTATAAACCTACCAAATCACCCCGTTCAAGGTTTTTTGTGGCTCGTGTACAGGTAAATTCACGAAAGCTGGCACGAATGGATCGAGTAAGTGACAGAAAGTATCTATGTGTGGATGTCTTAATGACAGTAGATACAGGTTGGTATAGGATGACCGCATACACACAATGATAGATGTCATTCATTTCATGCATTGTATTCGTGCCAGCTTTAGTGAATTTACCTGTAACACCTGTGTGAAAAAATTCTATATTTTGTAATTTTTTTATATTAATGATTATTATTAAACTATGATTTTAAGAGTAACCCAGCAGAAACATTACCATAGTAAAAATTAACAATAAAAAGGTGATTGACACAATCTTTTTAGGAAGTAAAACTTTTGTTTTGATTTTCATATTTTTTTACATTTAAGTTTTAACTATTTTATAGTGCTAATGCTCAAAAAGTTCCACAAAAAATACAGGGCATTCGTGGCAATATTAGAATGAGTAAGAAGAAAATTCCTATATTTTAAGTATTGAATATGTTTGTACTTAAACTCTGACCACCTCATTCATATACATCACCTAACTAGCAAGCTGATATATATTTTTTTATGTGACGAAGGTAGACTGGGTGCTTAGACAAGTTGCCAATCGCTAACGCTTAATCGTCAATCGTAAACGAAAGGCAGCTAACTGTCTGTCGCACTAATATGAAAGAGTGACAAAGGGAAAACTACGATACGCTACTAAGCGTTAGCGATTGGCAACTTGGCTAAGCATGCTGAGCTCTCGCGCACCTGATGAAAAGCACGAACTGAGGCCCATGGACATAGCGATCTGAAAATCGCCTATGCGCTGCCTACCCTGAGGACTTAGATGGATTGCCTCTATGCCAGTAATTACACCGGCTATCTTACCCCCAAACCGGAACACAGTAGTGCAAACACTGCTATTTAGCGGCAGTTTAACGGGTAGCGTTTGTTCCTTTCTTTCTTATGCATATTTCTATTAGATGAAAACAGACAAACGATACTTATCTTGCTAAGTTAGGAGACGATTATGAATAAGGTGGTAAGTTTTCTTAGAACTTATTGTTTTGTTTCAGATGTTTAATTAATATTTTGATATTATTATACAATAATTAGAGATAAGAATGATATTTTTTACTGTTTAAATCACAATATGACAATTGATTTATGGTTAATTCTATAAATTCGCTGTTAAGTATATTTAATAGGAAATAAGTGCTTAAAAATTAAGTTAACTGTTGAATGACTGTCAAACGATTTTAATACTTTTCTTGTTAGGTAAAAATAACCTTAAATCAAACCTGTGAATAAAAAATAGTAAATTAAAAAAATATTGTGCAAGGTAGTGATTGTTAATATAATTATTTTTGATGAAATAAATATGGGTATTTCTTATATAGATTTGTGAGTGATTTAGAGAACCATGTAGTGAAAGTTAACGTATAATTAAATTTTCGGAGATATGGATCCAGAATAAATAAAAATTGTGTGTCAATTTTTTCGAGAAATACCCATAAATTTGTAATAATATCACGATTGGGTCATTGTCAGTCCGAAAAACAAAAGTTGTCCACTCGGTGGTCAAAAGTTAACAGCTTTTATAAATATATGTTACGATTTGATTGCATAGGGCTATAGACCGGGGAATCTAGTTGTACCGTTAATTGTTTTATCCCAAAATTAGTACAGGAATTCCTTGACTTTAGGTATGTCCACCGAAAAGACGATAACCTAAATCTGACAATGACCCGATTGTATAAATAACTGAAAAAGTGTACACTCGTTTCCGTTATTTTCATGTTCCATTAACTTCAATAAAAGGTAAAACTATCTACTTAAACTTAACTACAGTCAAAAAAAAGTGAATACTTAGATTTGTGCCAGTAATTTGGGGCCAGTATTTTGATAATAAAATAGGTTTAGATTTAAGTATAATTTAGTTTTCCTTTGAATACTTAGCCATTTTAAGATCTTGGAAATTTATACTGAATATTTAATTTATACTTTATTGATCTCAGATTGGGTATTCTCTACTAACTACGGTTGATCTCAAAATTTATTCGCAATACTAAAATAATAACATTTGTCAACATCTTTTATAAGAAATTTTACTTAGTAAACATAAAACCAGTAATTTTTTTAATACCATTAAGTTCGTATCTATGCAAAAAACTAAATTTTTTAAGAGTCCGGCATCTTTTTTTACAAATTCGCTCATATTATTTGTCATATAATATTGGAATTACTACAAAGAATCTCGTTAGCTTTTTTAGCATATTACGAAAGGTAATTGAAATGGAATGTGTGATATACCTAACTTTATTGTTTTTTTTTTTCTTTAAGTTTTATAATAATGTAACTCGATCTAGGGGCAGTTTTGCTATTTTTGATTTAAGAATGAAATATTTGAGGCTTTCTTATAACACACTGTTTATTTGATTACAAAATAAATTACATTTATCTTTTTTTAATCTTTCGTTTCTTTTTATAATCAAAATGACAAAAAGCGGTATGTTAGTTTTACGTATGTTACGGAAAATAAGTTGACGAAGAGTAAGTGGAACGCTATATTTCATTTTTGATGTGTTTAGCTAGAACAAACTGCAGACTACAATCTTACACCAAGAAGAAAAAAAACTGCATGTCCCTATGAATTATATTTAATAAAAAAAATATAAATTAAATTTTTTTTGGCTAATTAATGGATTATAAAATAAATTAGGCGGTATAAAAAGCAATAACGAAAAATCTACTTACAATTTAAAAGAATCCTAAAAATTAAGTTTTTTGTACTAAATAATAATATTTACTACTGTGGTTCATGCTTGTAAAACAATTTTTTTAGTACAGATGGTGTACTTTTTAGGCTCTAGTGCGAGAAGTGGGTCATTTTACGTCAGGTCCAAAACTTCGGAGGGCCATCTGTACTAAAAAACGTCGTACGAGACACGTGCAAAAACGAAACTCGAAACCAGTGGCGATGTTTTAAAACACGACCGATAGGGAGTGTTTTTCGCACTTGTGTCGTAATTTACTATTTTGCACGAAATAGTTCACAGTAGGTAAGGTATCTTAAAAAAATCTATTTGATTTAATTTTTAATTATGTTCAATTTGAAATTGTTACCGGACTCTTAAATTTCCCGTAGGTAGTGTATATTTTAAAAGTTAAACATAAAAAGTAGTTCATGTTTTCTCTTAAATTTATTGCACATATTGTGATGTTAATTTCCTATTTTCGATTAATGTATTTTATTCCTTAGTACCCTTTTTAGGTACAGGTGTTAGTATTAACTCAAGAGTAATATAATAAATAATATGTAGTATATAACCAGCATTTTGGCGGCCAGTAAAATGCAGATTTTTGTATGACAATAATTATAAGAATTTAATTATGATAAAAATGAGCTTAGATACATATTAATTTAGTATTAGAATATTTTCACCGGAACTAGGTTAATATATCTGTTGATACTTTTATATTATTTATATAAAATTTTATGTGAAAACTTAACGAAATGATGTGCATGTAGTAGTAACGTTTCCGTATAGACATTTACATTCCATATTTGAATAATAACAGAGTGTAATAAAATCAATGGTGATTCGTTTTTAAAATAGTACATTTTTGACATATGTTATGATACCTACACTACCTGTGTTCATATAAATAAATTTTATGAAGTATCAGATACGTTAATACCTTGATTTTCAAGATGCAATGATTTATATACAATTGTCTATACACATATTTAATTATTATGTATTAAAAATACCTTGTTGGTCACATATGTACCTATTTTTCAAATTTGTATATATTTTAATAATACACCTACCTAACTCGTATTTTATTTAACCCTCCCTTTTCCCCAAAGGTCAGCCACATAAATTAACCGTTTATGTTTTAAACGAATGGTGTATGACACGATAGACGTGTCAACATATTCTATGGCGTAAGGCACGCTTGTCAATTAAAAGTCATGAAAAAATTGTTCGCCTCCATAGACAAAAGTTTTTGAAAATGGAACATGCACCGAATCGGTTAAGTGTCGATTGCAAAAAACATAGTTAAGGCCTTATTCAAAACAAAAATCGCGTCAATTGTGTTACGAAACAACAACCGTAGGCAGTAGAAGGCGTCAAATTGAAAATAGACGTATTGTTAATCGCTCAAACATAATTTATGCATTAATTTTTGTTTTCATTAAAGGCCTTTAACTATATACATTTTTTGCATTGAACCCAGCTTAATGCCCTCTTTCCACTGAGAGCGGAGCGGTCTCATTAATGGCTCAGTTTCACGTTCATCGCTCATTAAGGACTAGTATTCAGTTGACGGCTGCGAGTCACAGCAGCAGGGAAAGTTAAACGGACCCATTAATGACCCCGCTCCGCTCGCAGTGGGAAGCGGGCATAAGAGTTATCTTATGTAACAATAACGCCGCCGTGTGGTGACGGCAATAAGAATGCATTTGTCAGTGTCACCACCCCAACTCCTCCTGCGGGTGTCGTAAGAGTCGACTAAGGGATTGAAGTGTCACTGACCATTATTTGATAAAAGATTGATGATGGGTAGCAGCGTCATCATAGTGGACACATTACTGCGATCGCCAATCGCTTGCCCAGCGTGGCGATTCCTTTGGTCCGTTTTCGTAATTATGGTTTCGTAGTTAGCTACGTAAGAGGAATAATTTTTCGCCGTTTCGTAATTGATTACCAAAGCGGAATTTATTTTCCGTTTTCGTAATTGCTTACTAATTCTTCTTTCGTAGTTAATTGCCAAAACAGATTTACTTTTCTTATTTGATAATTGATTACGAAATAGTACATTGTGCATCAAGGGAGGTAAGTAGGTACGGAATTACTAACGAGAGTGTTAGAAGCCCGACGCCGCTAGGCGGAGGGCTTTTATGACTCGAGTTAGTATTCCGCTTACCTACCGTGATGCATACAATGTTTTTCATCACACTTGCCGACAAAAAAAATAAGTTGTAAGACATAATATTACTAAATGACGTACTGACATTTCTATTACTCCCTAGGGAATATCACTTTTCTATTACTCCCGCTACGAGCGCAAGCAATGGCGCGTTTAGACAGCAAGTGTGATGAAAAAAGAATTTACTTCACTAGTTAATTTTCATAAACGGCCTGATACTGTTTTTGAGATCATTATTCGGTTTAGCCATTTTTCATCATAATTTTTAGGCGGTAGATTTCCACTGCTGCTAGATCGTGAGCAGTCGGCATCCAATAGATCCCCGCTGAGGATTTTAAGCAGAATAAAATGGATTGCTTATATATTGTTAATCTTTTGCTGCATGCTATGTCATAATTTGTCATGTTTTTTTCATAAGACAACTTTTATTTTATTGGGTAGGATCATATTAGGACTTCCAAAGCCGGTATTTTTGTATGAGCAATACCGGGATCGCGGTATTGTTCGTACAAAAATACCGGTATTGAATGTCCTAGGGCATATGTACAGTCAAGGGCATTAACCCTTAAATGCATGTTTTTTTTTTTCAATGAAAAAAAATGTGGATACCTAACGGCGTAAAAAACATGAGAAAAATACGAAAAAAAAATCGAAAGTCATATTTTTGGTGAATTTGGTACTACTTTCCAAAATGTGGCTACATCCTACATTATGCATTCCCCGCAAAATCAAATAGCCCTATACACGGTCTATGACAGATCTGAAATCCGCAATGTTTGTAGGTACGAATTAAACATTTACGAAAATATGAGCTAATATACGTAATTAATATGATAACACGTTTTTTCTCTTAAATGATGCAATCCCATGCAACCAAAACCAGGTTTAGCTTTTTTAAAAGCTTTTATTTAACTTGCACTATGTATGTAAATATTTAAATATGTACCTATATTTGTTCGGGTGGAATCTTGCAACTCAATTTTAACCAATTCTAATAATCTTCAACCAATTGAGCTGAAATTTTGCACACGCGTGTATATCACGTGACCGTCCAATATTATGATGACACAGAGCTGATCTGATGATGGACCATGAAGGAGGGCATGGGAACTCTATAATGAAACAACGCAACCCCATCGTTTTAGGGTTTTTTAAAAACGCCACGGTGAGCAGTCGATGACTGTTGAAAGAAAAGTACAGTCGGCGATAAAAGCTTTACCAAAAATGTTTTTTTTTTTTTATTTTATTGATGGGCTGAGTAATTAATACGACAAAACACAGTGACAGGTAGCGAGGCCTACATAGCTAGGTTTCGAAAGTTCCCTGTTCCTCTATAGACTTATGGTAGGTACTATCAGCACGGGAAGATATGCAGCTGGCACAGTTTATGTTTTCCCTTCGCTCGCAGACTTGCACGGGTCAACGTCATTGGCACGTGGGACTTGGGACTATATTTTTAACAATGAATAATGCCATCAGCCAATTTTATTAAAGTTTATGGAATCTTAAAAAATAACAATAAACCTACTAATAACAATAAAATAACAATAATTCCTTACTTTAGTTGTTTATCTAAGTAATAACAAATATGAAATAAAATAACCTAGTAAAAATATCAAAATAATGTACGAGTTAAATTTGTCAACCAGAATAACTTCGATAGTGCCCATAGTAATTTCAAAGTGCCGGGTAAATATTCCCGGCCGATATGCCGATTGCCGGGTAAGTTTCATGTAAATATTCTTTACTTTCTGGCTGAGACCTTAATTAATGTTTGTAAAAATAAAATCGTTATGAAATGAGTTACAGAATTGTAATAGAAAATAATTACTTACTTAGTTAAAAACCACTAAACACAGTCGAAGAAAACCTACAATATTCAACTTTTTCTAAATTGCCGCCATTTGAGTTAAAAACGTTTATAACTTTTTTTATACACAGTGTTGCCAAAAAATCGTTAATAAATGTGAAAAGGCGTTAGTTTTTCTTGCCAAATCATACAAAAACATAATACATACATATCTAGATTTCAAACACTAACCATGTTTTGGTTATGTAGGCTGCATCCTACACCATGCATTTAAGGGTTAATATATATACACTTCTCCATACTGATCCCTTACAAATGTGTCTATATATTAATGCACTCGACTGTACCACCAATTAATAATTTGGTACAAACTGTAATAAATTTATTATTTTATTTTGTGGAAATATAAAGTTAGCTATGAAAGTTCCGATTTAAATTATTTAATTTAGAATTTATTTAGCGTTCATGGTTATTTATTTGATTAATCGCAAAACTGAATTAATTAATTACGAAATTCCAACATATTCCATTTTGTAGCCAACTCAGCGACTACCTGCAATAACATATTATATAACGAGGTAACTACGAAACTCAATTACTAAAATGGAATAAATTCATGTTTGATCATGAATACCAAACAGTGAAAAATAATTATTGATTCGTAGCCAAATGACTGCGAAAAAATAAAAATAAATAACTGTTTCGTAGTCAACTACGAAACAGATTACGAATGCAGAAAATAAATTCCGCTTTGGTAATCAATTACGAAACGGTGAAAAATAATTCTTCTTTCTTAAGTAACTACGAAACCATAATTACGAAAACGGACCAAAGGTGGCGATTATGGGTATTTTCCTCCTAATGCGTTCATACGCATAGTTAATAGGAGAGGCCTACGTCCAGTAGTGGACTATCATAGGCTGATGATGATGTAACAATAATAACCAAATTAAAAAATATTCATACAGACTTCAAACGATTTCTCCAAGATCCCATCATCAGACTTGGTGCCAACGGGACTATCTCAGAGTTATAGGTACCAGTTCGATAAAAAAAAATCGGTACACGATTCTCGGAGATATTTAGTGGTATACACCCAACGAAATCAGTCGAATTGTGAACCTCCTCCTATTATGAAGCCGGTTAAAAATACTGCTTATCTGACTATCAAATGATAGTGTTTATCCACACTCGTAATCTGATGATTAAAAAAAACAGGAGCAAAATGTTTTGTTAGGGCCAGTCAGGCAAACAAACAGTAAAATAAACTTATTTTCTCAGATAGGTATGCAATGAAATATTGTTGTTAATGTTCCCTATAATAGGCTACGAAGTAAAATGACGTTTCAGGTGCCTTCAACTTCTGTGCCTCTTGTGTGTTCTTTTGACTGTGCCTTCAAGATTTGTATTCAATTGTCCTAGTGGCACCTGAAACGTCATTTTACTTCGTAGCCTATTATAGGGAACATAACAACAATATTTCATTGCATCATGACATTCTGCCACTATTCAATACAATGCTTATAAAAAAAATTGACGTTTTTTTGTTTATTTCATTGCATGTTTGAAAAAAGCACTACACATACAGAAGCCGGAAATATGGGGTTGCCCGCCTCGGCGTCTCCTTTCGTCCCGGCCTCTATAGTAATGTACTATATTAGTGAAAAACAGTAATTGACCATCTCCCTATTTAGAAAATATTCGTAGAATCACCTTTACATTAGACAAGTGGGTCAAAATCCTTTTCGTCGTCTTATTTTGTGTCCCTAAAAAACGTGACGCAGTGGTGGTTTTTGTATGAGATGATGTTATGTTTTCAATTTCTGATGTATGGATTAAAATCTAGCGTGGAAAAGAAATACAAGTGCACCGATTTATTTTGTTTGCTGAGTCGAAACAGTAGCTAAAAGCGTGTCAGAGTGGTATGAAACAAGACAACGAAAAGAATTTTGACCCAAGTAACAAATTACACGTTTTAAACAACTGTCAAATATTGAATTTTGTGACTTGATTTCAAGTCATTGGCGACGAAAAAGTTAAATATGACAGTGAACGTTAAGTACTACAGCTAGAGTAAAAATATAAATAAAACCAAGAAAAAGAGGGGTAATGTATAATTTAATACATTTCACATCGAAAATGGAGATATGACAATGCGCCCAGTTTATCGTATATTTATTCCTACCTAAACTAAACAATAATAACAGTATAAAATAAATGCTGCCGTCGTACGCTGCCTTCGGGATGCCACAAACAATAGCAAAAAATATATAATGAGATTCTAATTTCATTTATAATATACTTAAATTAAATTGTTCATGAAATTTGTTACAAAAACAGCAGGTTTTTAAGTAAAAAAGGCTCTATTTTATAATATCCCGACTTATTTTCAATACAAACTAATTCCGCATGCAATAAGGGAATGTAACGGTTACTATTTGTATGAAAAGAAACCGGTTATCTGCCGGTTTACCGGTTATAACCGATTACTTCCATATAAAAATAACCGGTTTGGCATTCCCTACTTGCTTGTCACAATTGTAAATAGCTACACTTTTCCCCCTCCATTCATAAACGTTTGTTAACTTAACAAGCCGCTAAATAATTTGTCACTTTGCAAACAATTATTAGCGGCTTGTTAAGTTAACAAACGTTTATGTATAAAGGATTTGTCTATGCGTCAGATTAATGATCACGTTACATTGCTACACGATAGTTTTAAAAATGAATTACATTTTTATGGTTAAAATTAAAATTCTAGTGCAATATCGGTTCGTAGTACAGTCGCCATCAAATATATCGCAGCGTCAGGAGAGTTCAAAAATATCTGAACACGCCTTTATATCGTCGGTTGACAACCAAAACTCACTAAGTAACAAATACCTACTTGAGATCGTATCTAAGTTCTGATTCAATACTGACATAAGAGGTTGCTAAGAGTAGTGACAGTTTTCATAGTGAGTTTTGCTTGTCAGCCGACGATATTTTAGTGCATATCTGATGACGACAGTACTAAAACTTGCGTTTAGTAACGGTTTGAGGTTACACTAAAAAAACATGCCGTATTCTCGGTAATTTGTACCAGGGGTCAAATAAACATTGAACGCTAAATTACTAAATACAGGTTGATTACAGGGTTGTGAATGTCGTTATCGAAACTGCGAAAAACGTTTTAAGATGGCCTGAACAATGTTTCCCATGGGACCTATATTAAACGACCTCGTAATCAACCTGTATACTGTATACTGCAAAATGTACATTTACGATACTAAAACAGTGTTATAAAAATTAAAAATAATTAATGTTAGCATCCCTACGCATCTGTGAATAAAGATAAAACTTAGCCTATTCCTAGAGTTAAGATTGCAGTCAAAAGTAAAACAAAGTATAAAATATGCTTAAAACTAAATTCAGATCGTCAAAGAATAATTTATGCTTAAAAATAATAACTTATCTAAAACATTTAGATATCAATTAAAATAATACATTTGCTGGCTTTTAACGTATAAAATAGTTACACACATTCAGAAATGCAATACTTACCATCTAAAATTAATAGTTAATTTAGAAATGAATGTTCACTCTCGTCTAAAAATGATTAAAATTGCTTTCTTTATGGTATATGAGTCAATCGACTTTTTCTTGTGTCTTGGTCGTTTTTCTAGGTCACTCTTAAAACCACAGTTTAATATAATTAAAACTTACTAAACTTTGTTTATTTTTTGACAGTTACGTAGGTTTTCCATGGTGGATCACCCACTAAACATATTAGTAGAGTGTACTGGATAATATCTTTAAGTTATGCTGCTTTCGTCCCCTGGGTGACGTGAGAGAATATCAACAAAAAAAGGCGATTGACCAATATAACATAACATTTTGTTTGTTCAGTGTATCCCTTTGGAGTTTTTATACAATACGTAACATAGTATATAATATCAACGGACAGATGTATTACCAACAGCGTGGAATTGCATGTAGAGATATTGTGTTTACAACCTTACAGGCATCCTATACAGCGTGTGTATTTGATATGGGCGAATATTTTAGTGGCGATTACTATCGGACCTAGGGAACCTATTTACATAAATTTATTTTAGAAATTAAGGTATTTTTTTTTTCATACAAAAAATAATTGAGCCCGCAATGTATTGCATCCACTGGTAGCCACATTACTTAAAGTAGACATAAGTATCTAAACGTCATACGAGTCTCATGTCAGTTGGCCGGCATACATTGCTGCTGGGTTGCACTTTAGAAAAATCATTACACCTAATCAACAACAAAATTTAACGAAATGGTTATCTTATACGACTCGTAGGATCAGATATTATAGCTGGTTTAATTATTCGCCCGTATCAAATACCCACGCTGTATTTGAATTTCCTAGTTTTTTGTTATGTCATAATTTGACTTGAACACAATTACACATAACGGCCACATGCTTATTCATAAATTCTTATCTTAGCAAGCCGATAAGCATACCTGGGATAACTCGGGGCATTTATACGAAAGTGATGTAGCAAAATATTTTATCGACTAAAAATATATCGATGTTACTGTGAATGACACAAGGTACTTAATCTTCAATTAAAATAAAAAATAAATAAAAACGCGTAGTTACGCGTTTATTTTAAAATTGTTTTCAAAATATACAATTAATATTAAAATATCAATATTTAAATTGTCATTTTGATCAAAATGACATCTGCATACTTTTACTATCTGAGGAGGCCCGATATCAGATATGACATCGAACCTCTGTACTGTAATCGAGAATGTTTAATAAGCACATCTTTTATTATAATTATATAGACATCTTTTTAATCGATATCAAATCCCTATAACTTGCCTCCAGTTATCCCAGGTATGCCGATAAGTATCGTTTGTCCCTTTTGATCTTATTCAGATGTTGATAAGACCGAAAGGGATAAACAAAACTTATCGACTTGCTAAATTAAGAGACGTTTATGAATAAGGGGGTTAGAGTGTTACTTTTAGTAACACTACCACAAACACAATAAAGCTCTCTATAATTCATCAATACTTAGGTATAGCCTCCTTAACAATTGTCTTATTTAGTAAACAACATTCTAACCTACTCTAAAACTGCCATTGCATATATCAATATACATGTATCCGTATTTTTGATAAATTATGTTTTCCCACGTGATTGCTGTCTTTTATAGTCAAGGAAATGACAATTTACGACAGAAAATTTGCAGTTTTAGGTTAGACAGTTGTTTACTAGATAAAACAATAAACATTAATGGGCCATACTGCTGAATCCGTTACGAATTACGATGCATTGGACAGATATCGAGTTAAAAATAAAACCAGCTGTCCTGATAGTATATCTATGACTAATATTGACTCAGTAGACGTTTCCATACTCAAAGCTTCAAGAATAATGGAATTCATAAGATAAAATAATCATATAAATAAATATAAAATACCTTTCACAGATGCAAAAGACAGCGCAGTTATCTTAGGAATCACATTTTAGGAATTAATCATATAAATATCGTTAACAATTCAAAAATCACAGGTCTTAAGACAGATCTATATTCTTAACACTACAGTAAGAACACGCGACAGTGCCCAAAAACTTATTTAGTAAGGAGCAAAGTCGCGTTTAATAAGTAATACTAGAGTAATAGAAGGATTAAAACGCATAAGGTGTCTTTTATTATTGGGATTGCAATCCGGTTAAAACCTGAATAATCGGTTTTACTTATATTTATCGAAAATAAAAACCGGTCATAAAAAAGAAATTCTGGATTTGGTCGGTTGTGGTTATGAATTTTACATTATTTTTCATAAAATTGTACGGTCATGTGATTATGACAGCAGCTTTTTGATATTGACACAATATTTACTTCGTGCATTCAGATCTTATCCTATTTTCTTCTAATACTTGAAGACGTTTTTCGAATGTAAGTCAATTCGATTATTTTAATATATTATAA
>JALPQI010014648.1:0-38458 GCA_025490895.1 Thaumatotibia leucotreta
TATTACCCTCGCCGGGATAATAGATATGTACATAAATTTATGTATTACTCAAATACATAGACAGCTATGATCAGGGAACAAATATTTGTGATAAAATAAATACACAAATATTACCCTCGCCGGGATTCGAACCCGGAACCTCCAGCTTCATAGCCAGGGTGAACTAACTAGGCTAAGGAGGCTGTATATACAAAGTGGAACCATATTATTAAATAGTATGATTTAAAACGGGGTATTTACCATTTATATTTAAGTCGTTGATAGGGTTGCCACGCGTACTTTAATATAAAGTATTATTATATTCAGCTATTAGATATTTCAGCTGTGTATACTTTATATTTTACGAACCATTTAAAGTACACTCAAATGCATTATTCGTGACATTTATTCATTGATGGTCTTTTTTCACATGCTGATCTTGGACATACAATAAAATACTTTATTTATGTTTTGTATTTTTATATTTTTGTACCTTCAGATACTTTATTTGAAGCACAAAAAGGTGGCAATCCCTAGTTTTTGAGCACCCGAAATTTCGACACTATTTCAAATGCTATCTGGGAGCGCAACTGTCTTTGTCGCACTAACTGGAAAGAGTGACAGAGAGAAAACTACCTACCCTCCAATAAACCTACACCAATATACTTAGTACATTTTTGTATTAAGTTGATAAATACTTGGTCACAACAAACACAGAGCAAACAAATCACTACACGCACGTAATGTTAACCAGCAATCATAATTTTATTTTGATGAAAAAAATTTAAATATTGGAAAAACTCCGATCTCGACAAAACCGACTCGAAAAAAATCCGATCTCTACCTACCATTACCTCTTAAGGGTTTATACATTTATCGATGGCACAGACTCCCAGAGGCTTATTCAGGTAATATAAAACTAATTGTGAGGAGATATTGTATAATTAATGAGTAAAGCCATTTTGATATTTCCATTTGCCGATTATTAGTACACTCTGTTGGAACTTAGAAAAACCTTCGGAACACACGAAGGTAATACTGCTGTCCTGCTTTATCGTGTGTCGTCGTTGTAGCCCGAGCTTTCCGTCTCTTTCTTGGATCCGAAGGGTTTTCTAAGTTCAAACGGAGTGTATAGTAAGTAAGTAATTTATTTATTGTAAACTGTGTACAGTAAGGTTTTGAAATACAAAATAATATCAACAGCTGCTCGTTTCGAGCGTACAATATATTAGTCTTAAAAATAGGCAATAGCTATATACAATACAATGTAATATCTAATTAATTTGGTTCATCTTTACCATATCATCAAAAAACTCGTTCAAAGTATAGTACACATTTTCAGTGAGAAATCTTTTCAACTTTAAGTTAAATTGCTTACCGTCTAACATCTTAATATAATTAGGAAGAGCATTGAAAACACGTATAGAAGTATGAAACGCACTTTTGTAATACATTGTGTTATTTGTATTGTTTACCTTTGCCGTATAACAGTAAGAAATCTGTCACTATATTTGATTTAAACTTTCACGATAACCACTCACATTTTAAAGACAAACCGGTCTACCTGCGACCACGGGTGTATCGTCATGCCCGAAACGTCAGGATATAATTAAACGTAAGTTTACGCGATTAAGGCCCTTTTGTCTTTAAAATATGAAATCTGTCACTATTTGTAATTTGGACAAGGTTCTAGAGTACCCTAGGGTTTCAGTTGGTAGACTGTACAATACATACAAATACATACTGTATAGAGTGTCATGAATGGTGATCCATTTAAGTACCTACCTATGTAATCACTTATTCAGTGTCTTCTTATGAAGAAAACTAAATACAAAATATTTTTTTGGGTATGGTGAAAAGGACTCTTGTGCTCTTATGGTAACGGTACTGTTTGTTTAGGTACCCTAAACCGAGCAAACCTATGTGTTAAATTTCCGTATCTGAATCCAGTCCCACTTGGAAAGCTAAAGTTTACATATAACTAGCTAGACGTTACTGCACAAAGGCACAATATTCCTATTTATTTCCTTTGTGACTTGTCCTGAAAGCAAACAGCTCTCTCTATAAATAATTTGCCGATTTACTCAAGTCAAACGGAACATTTCCATAGATTTTTAAGTCTTTTTTGTCTGCTAATGATTGTCTGTCTAGTTATTGATTTGTGTAAATCAGAAGTGTACTTATTCGTAGCTATTTCATCATCATCATCATATCAGCCAAAAGACGTCCACTGCTAAATATAGGCCTCCCCCAAAGATTGCCACAATGACCGGGCCTGTGCTACCCACATCCAGCGGACTCCTGTGACCTTCACCAGGGGGGTTACCATGACGTACCTACTAATGCGATTCAGTTCAGGTCGAGAGAGAGGGACAAGGCTATACGACTCGTATATCTATGTTCCTTTCCCTGAACCTAAACTGGATCGCATTGATACGTCATGGTAACCCCTCAGGTCATCAGTCCACGTAGCTATTTACGAAATTGTTTTTGTAGTTAATTCAGTTTATATCATCTGCCGCCACTTATAGAGAATTTTTGTAAATGTTGAAAAAATGTCGTACTTAAGAAGTATGTGTCTAATAATATATTTTATCTACATCCATATCATAAGTTGTCTACAATATGTTTAGCGGCGGTAAGCAAATAGCCTACTTTAAGAAATCTGAAATTTTTACTTTACGATATCGGCAACCGATATCATAATCACAATTAAATTTCGAACATACTGTTAAAAAGAAAAATCACACTTTAATTTCGATTATCGAATTAATCGATTTTTAATTTCATTCACACTAAAATTCATATTCCATACATTCTTCTAAATCTCGAATATTGAGAATCGATTTGAGAATCGATATCGACTCAAAACCTTACCTTGTCTATGAATTTAAAAAAACGAATGACAGTCATTTGTTTTGTTTGAATTGTTTCAAACATCCAACTTTTTTGGACTGTTGACTTGAAAGTTAAATATTATCGAGTTCGTTGTGAAATATTTACACTGAAAAATGAGTTATGACGACGAAGACAGTGATGTTGAAATGTGTGAAACACCATCAGAAATCCGGGACGCCGCACGCTACAACTGTGACCAATAATTTGCTGCCACAAAAATAAACATATTGTAGAAAACTTATTATACGAGTATGCATGTAGATAAAGTTATGTATGCAACTGTTCATAATTAGGCATTAAAACACTCGTGTTATCCTATTATGAAACAACACTCGTATATTAATACCTCTCATTATGAACCAGTCACATAAAATACTAATTTAAATCATTATTAATATTGTATTTATATTAATTCATCGGGACTTTATTGGCGAAAAATGAGTGCACGAATATAAGATGCAGATTGCACTTATATCTCATGCATCACCGATTTGTGCCCCATTTAGGTCATCATCACCATCATACCAGCTGAACGACGTCCACTGCTGAACATAGGCCTTCCCCAAATATTACCACAATGACCAGTCCTGCGCCACCTGCATCCAGCGGACTCCTGCGACCTTCACCAGGTCATCAGTCCACCTTGTGGGTAGGCCTACCCACGCTGCGCCTTCCGGTACGTGGCTGTCACTTGAGAACCTTTCCGCCCCACATCCGCCCGAGCATCGGTTCTACGTGCAACGTGCCCCACCCACTGCCACATCAGTTTAGCGATTGGGAGAGCTGTCGGTTATTTTGGTTCTGCTGCGGATGGCCTCATTCCTAATACGATTTCGCATATTTAGGTAAGATTTTGCAAAAATATTTTAAGCACTCTTAGAAAGACAACATTAGAGTGTGTCACAATTACTTTTGCGGCCATCATTGTGCAATAAGACACTGCACTTCAATAAAATCAGACTCTCTTATAGATTAACCTCACCATACGCTAGAATCGTTCAAACCCAATTAAATAACTACAGAACTACGTATAAGTATTCAGATCGAAGGAAAGAAATCGTTTAACGCCAAGGAACCGACAAATAGTCGGGTTATCGACAGCTCGACCGACAAAGGACGCAATTTGTCAAATCAAACAACTCTTTGTCGCGCGGGAACGCGTTGGGAGTTTTCGAAAATAAAATGGCGGAGCTAATCGAAAAACTGCATTTCTGAAGCTGAACTACCGTATTTTTAAACGACTTCAAAAATGGAGGAGGTTCTTAATACGGTTGATATTATTTTTTGTATGCGTGTTACTCGATATCTAGATCTCGATATTTCGATGTTTGGCAGTCCTCAACCGTGCAATTTCTAGAAATTTCCTGCCTCGCACAGCTTTGCTGGTGCTTTGCTGGTGGTAGGACCTCGTGCAGGGCCTCCCGGATAGCTACCACCGTCTTACCCGTTTACCTGCCGCTAAATAGTTAGTACTGTGTTCCGGTTTGGGGGTAAGATAGCCGGTGTAATTACTGGCATAGATAGAGGCAATCCGTCTAAGTCCTCAGGGTAGGCAGCGCATAGGCGATTTTTTGTTCACTATGTCCATGGGCCTCAGTTCCTGCTATCCATCAGGAGGGCTGAGAGCTTATCTACCTTCGTCACATAAAAAAAAGCTAAACTCTGGAATGATTTGTCGCCTGCAGTGTTTCCGGATCGTTAAAATCGTCAAACCTTCAAGGAAAGAGCGTATTTATTCCCACCTTAAAGGTCGACAACGCATTTGTAAGACCACGGGTGTTGCGGATGCCCATGGGCGACGTGATCGCTTGCCTTCAGGCGATACGTCTGCTCGCTTGCCTACTATTTAATAAAAAATCTCTGAGGTCTTAAACGGATTTTTTTATCGAACTGGTATAACCCCGATACGGTTCCGTTGGCACCACGTCAGGGTATGATGATGGGATCTTGGAGAAATCAGTTGAAGTAAGTTTTTTTTTTAATTTGATGATTATGATGCATCTAGGCATATACAAATTGTACAATAGTTTACATTAATCAAAGGGTGTATAACAAAATATTTCTAAGTGCACTTTAATTCTTTGTAATAAGAATGCCGTCACATTTACGAGGGGATTGTAAAGATTCATATTTTTGTACTTGACACATTTTTTTGAGTATCACATGCTGATGAAATTATGTTTTCATCACACTTGCTGTCTAAGCGCGCCATTGCTTGCGCGCGTAGTGGGAGTAATAGAAAAGTAAAATTCCCCAGGGAGTAATAGAAATGTCAGTACGTCATTTAATAATGGTATGTCTTAAAATTTATTTTTTTGTCGGCAAGTGTGATGAAAAACATTGTATGCATCACAATGTACTATTTTCATTTTTTGATACAAAAAATAATGTTTTTTCTAACTTTTTATAGGAATTTTGTGTGAAGTTAAAAACATACATTATGAAGTATGCTGTTATCCACTAATCCAGGTTGATTTATCAAACTTATAAAAACAAGGGAACAGCTTTAATTAAAGCATTCTAATTTAATTTTAACGTAACGTAGGTTTTCTCATTATTTTCGTCTATATTTTATCTTAAATGGAAACGAATAGTTGTTGGATTTAATTACTCGGCGATCGTAAATATGTTAGTGTCAACATTCGTAGTCTTAAGTCCAAGGAGTTTCTTCAATTTATTCCTGGCTGGTGTTTAATTCATAGTATTTTACATGAGTCCGTATATCTGTGATATAAAATATAGCTGTCTCGTTCTTTTATATGCCTGAGGAAAAGTATAGTTAATAGTTATCATTTTATGTGAAGAAAGACGTTAAAAAAGAATAAATAAATAATATCTTGGGACATCTTACTCGTACACAAATCGACCTAGTCCCACGATGACGACCAGGCGACGTTATATAATAACATTAATAATAGATAGATATATATAGATACTTCAACATATAGACAATTAGACAACCATGACAAAGGAATAAAATTTTTGTGATACTTAAATACACAAATAATGGCCTCGCCGAGATACGAACCCGGAACCTGCAGCTTCATAGGCAGGGTTACTACCAACTAGGTTACGCAGGCTAAAAACAAAAATGTTTTATTTCATAAAGTATTTTTACCACCTCCAATTACTATGAAAAAAATGTAAAATCTGTTTCGTATATTTCAAATCCCAGGAAAATACGTGTTCGAAATACTAAGTTCATTGTCGATAAAAAACCTAATGAATCTCTAATTCCCAAATCAGAAGGTTCAACAAGACGTTCCATTCTCGCCATTCAAATTTAAAACGAATGCTTTCGAAATTCAAAATCAGCCAATCACAGCTTGGCCTGCAAATACGTCATCGATCATGATCGAGAGGATTTTTTTCATGCCATTGTATAGTCTTAAAGGTAGAGTTATTAGTTGCGTACCTAATTACAATATTTATTTAATTGTTGTATGGCGATGTTGTCTGAACTATTTTCTTGCAAACTAAATTTGGCATTAACAGTAGAAATAAAATACTAAAATAATATGCATCTCTTTTTAGGGTTCCGTAGTAAACTAGGAACCCTTATAGTTTCGCCATATTCTTCAGTGGCCGTTAGTACTAGAAAATTGCAATTTGGTACGGGTATACATATTAATTACGCAGACAAAGTGGTGAAATAATATACAGATTTTTTTTATTCGGATACCTCGCTTACATGTAAAGTGGGAGATTACCGCACCAGAATAAAAAAAATGCCCTCCCCCCTCTAACTTTTGATCCGTGGGTTCAAAAAAGTCATGAATAATGAGATTATAGAATACTTTTAAATAAAACTATTGCGAACACTATCGGCCCAACCGTTTTTGAATCACTGCGAACCCAACACTGAGCGTGACCCGACATGCTCTTGGCCGGTTTTTTAAAGATGATAAGACAGTCTATGCCTTAATGAAAAATAAACGAAAAAAGAACATTAACTTTTAACAGTTTTTAATGTTGCAATTTAGACATAGTACGTACACTACACGTACCTCTCTACTGCTACTGAATAGTACTGAATCATTCGCATATCGTATGACTTTTGACTGTATACTTTTTTTAACAACTTCAGGATGTTCGGGGAGCTACCAGGATCTACTAATGCGATTCAGTTTAGGACCTAAATTGAATCGCGATGTGTCAGTTCCACAGAATAACTGTAAAAAACTGAGAAACCGACCCTAAATTGATGGTACTTCTAAATGTGATTAATCCTAAATCTACCTAAAACACCGCCACCTGACGAATTCGCACGAAAGCGTTCACTTCAGCGAAAAGGTCAACATCCATCAGATTACTTGCATTATGGACTGATGTTTTTGAACGCACCTTTTTAGGCCTTTTTATCGCCATCGTTTGTTTTTTACAACTGTCAATTATTTTGATGGCGGCCCATAGAGTGCCAAAAAGCGGCTTATGTCGTAAAAATAAGAATTTTATTTTAGTGTTGTTTCAAAATTGTGAAATTTTGATTGGCTACTGGAGTTTTCTTTATTTTATTGGTCGCCACAGCGCCACAGGTAGGTTCTAAGTATGCGTAAAATTATAATAAACTAGGTGTATGAGCAAATGGATAAAGAAGCGTGCTAACAAACCCCTGACTTCTGCTTATAGGTAGCTGATAAGTTGTAATGTTTTGTTAAATTATAAATGAAATGAAATGAAAATGAAATTAAATAATAATATAATAATAATATTTTAGCCTATATAATGTCCCACTGCTGGGCACAGGCCTCTTCTCATATATGAGAAGGATTGGGCAATAGAAATTAAATAAAAGTTTATCATTTACGACAAGCACAATGAACATAATATATACACATCTTACAAATAAGCACACAACAACAGCTTGCCACAAAAATAAACTGGAACATAATTATATTTATTAAGATCAATTTTTTTATATTTTCAAACTAATGATAATATTATTTAATATCTGTTAACTACCAGCAAATTCCCAAAAATACACATTAACATTTGAAATAACCATTATG
This sequence comes from Thaumatotibia leucotreta, assembly GCA_025490895.1. Taxonomy (NCBI): domain Eukaryota; kingdom Metazoa; phylum Arthropoda; class Insecta; order Lepidoptera; family Tortricidae; genus Thaumatotibia; species Thaumatotibia leucotreta. The sequence continues at coordinate 7,887 of JALPQI010014648.1, forward strand.
TACTAATTAGGTAAATAGATGTCATTATTGGGCAGTTTCAATGTATTTACATATATATGATACCTACGTGTATCGACACCCGCGGAAGAGTGGGTGTCGTAACACTCTTCCCGCGGGTGTCGTAAGAGTCAACTAAGGGATTGAAGTGTCTCTAAACATTCTACGATTTGGTTGATGACGGGCAGCAGCGTCATCATAGTGGACACATTACTGCGATCGCCAACCCTCTTGCCCAGCGTGGCGATTATGAGTATTTACCTCCTAATGCGACTATACGCAGTTAATGGGAGAGGCCTACGTCCAGTAGTGCACTGAGATAGGCTCATGATGTGTGATGATACACATATCTCTAATAAAAATCTCATCAACAATCTGCATTTTGATTCACGTGAACTGATTGTGCAAACTAAAAGCAATCATTTTTGTCAGAATATTCTCATCAATCAACATTTTGAATCCGTGTTGTTTTTCTCGGTATTTATTTAAAACCTCTGTTTACTCTATGTTTGAAAAATCATGAGGAATTAATGGGTGGTTCCGAAAAAAAGAACATAAATGGAAACGGCCTTTGATGAAAACAAAATTATAACGTTATAATTTTTGAGCTTACCGTGGGACTAGGTCGATTTGTGTAAGATGTCCCAAGATATTTATTTATTTATTTAACTGTTGTGTTACAAAGTAAAATTTTTTGACAAAGAAAATTTTCTGTGGATTAAAACTTTTCAAGTAAAACGCCAGATAAATCAAATTGACGTAGGTATACATTTGTAAGTTCATGAAAAGTAACTTAGGAGAAAATATGTTGATGTAAAACTTCATTGACCTACAATTTCTTTGCCATCGACCCTAATAACAAAATAATATGATAGTAAGAAAAAGCGGTGGTGGCAAAGTGGTTTAGACGTTTGACTTTCAATCCGGAGGTCGTGGGTTCAAATCCTGGCTCGTACCAATGAGTTTTTCCGAAAGTTGAATATCAGATAATTTTTACCATTAGCTTTCAGTGAAGGAAATAATCGTGAAGAAACCTACATACATCGGCGAAGAAATTCAAAGGTGTATGTGAAGTTCCCAACCCGTTTAGGGCCAGCGTGGGGACTAATAGCCCAATCCCTCTCATATATGAGAGGAGGCCTGTGCCCAGCAGTGGGACATTATATAGGCTAAAATATTATTATTATTTATTATGATAGTAAGTAGCTGTGCAAGGACTCTTAAATACGTAAGATGTTTACTACACCTCTCGTATTTACCTTCGTGGCGCTGCGGTTCCCATTTATGCCACTCGTGTCTTGAGCCTTAGTGCTACGCGGTACAGAGATTATGCCATAGAAAACTTAAGAACATCATCATCATCAGCCTATGATAGTCCACTGACGGACGTAGACCTCTCCTATTAACTATGCGTAACTATAGACGCATTAGAAGGTAAATACCCATAATCGCGACGCTCGGCAAGCGGATTGGCGATTGCAGTAATGTGTCCACTATGATGACGCTGCTGCCAATCATCAATCTTTTATCAAATAATGGTCAGTGATACTTCAATCCCTTAGTCGACTTTTACGACAACCGCAGGAGAAGTAGGGGTGGTGACAAATGTATTCTTACTGCCGTCACCACACGGCACAATTACCTATTTAAACATAACTTGTGAACTTGCATTATTCCATATATAATCACGGACTTTTAGAACGCAATCTTGGTTTTATTACCAAATTAAAACGTTAAACCTTGAATTCACATACATTTTTAGTCAAAATTATTGATATTTATTATAGTACGGTCAAATCGTACATAATTTTACCCTAAACTCGCAAATCAAGTAGTATCGCTGCATTTTTGGTATGTTGTTTAGACACCATAGGACAGTATAAAACCATATTATGCAAGCAAAAAAAAGTTGTGCTAGCTGGGTAGTACGTGAAAAACTGCAAAATTTACGGCCATTTTTTAGTTTCTGATTTTTATTTAAAAAACCTTACGTTTTTTGATATCATATGTAAATAAACGTTTAAAGACTAATACATTTCCAACAAGTTGAGCTAACATGCATTACCGTAGGTCTTATAGTTTCAAAGATTCGAGACTTTAAAAAGTACCCCTTTTTGTAAACTAGATAAAATTTTGTGTTTTGCTAACGTTTTCGACTTAATATCGCCTCAACTAATTATGCTATGAAAAACATGCAATAATACCCTTATAGCGCACTTAATATTCTTTAATTTAAGGGTAAAATTAGGTCAGTGAACTTTGTACTTGAAAGTATAAACCCAAATTCCAAAGGCAGGAGGCCCGCTATCTAAGTTTTTCATACAAATCGCGAGTCGAGTTGAAAAGCTGCAATTTTAGTATATTATAAAGGCCTTATAGATATATACGAAAATGCATATTAAAAGAAAAACAAAAAAATAATTTGGGCATGGGACGTAAAAAACGGAAAAAAATTCGTACTTTTTTTAGTTTTTGACGTTTAACTAAAAGTCTATTTTCTTTTTGACACTAATTGCTATAAAACTATGAAAGAATATTAAATTTGAAAGGATTTGAACTACCTTGCATTACCCTAAATTAAATAGATTTAGAGATACGACATTTCAAAATGTGCCCTTCATTAATTTAAGAAAATAAATGCATGTTTTGAAGCCTCGTATACCCTCAACTATAAGACTTACAGTAATTGTTATTGGCTCAATTTGTTCCAAATTTAATGTGGTTATTATCTACAATTACTTTTTTTTCTTAGCGCGAACGTTTTGCCAATATTTAGTGAATAGCTTTAACGTAACCTAAAATTTGTTTATGTTTTGATAAAAGGGCACTTTATGAAATGTCGTATCTCAAAATATATATAACTTACGGTGACACAACGTAGCTCAAATCCTTTCAAATTTAATGTTCTTTCTTAGTTTTATAGCAATCAGTATCAAAAAGATAATAGATTTTTAGTTAAACGTCAAAAACTAAAAAAGGTGCGAATTTTTTTCCGTTTTTTACGTCCTATGCCCAAATTATTTTTTGTTTTTCTTTTAATATACATTTTCGTATATTAAAAGAAAAACATAAATTATAGGCTATCTATAAGGCCTTTATAATATACCAAAATTGCAGCTTTGCAACTCGACTTGCGATTTGTATGAAAAACTTAGATAGCGGGCCTCCTGCCTTTGGAATTTCGGGTTTATACTTTCAGCTAAAAAGTTCACTGACCTGATTTTACCCTTAAATTAAAGAATATTTATTGCGCTATAAGATAATTATTTCATGTTTTTCGTAGCATAATTAGGTAAGGCGATATTAAACCAAAAACGTTAGCAAAACTCAACATTTTATCTAGTTTACAAAACAGGGTACTATTTGAAGTCTCAAATCTCTGAAACTATAAGACCTACGGTAATGCATGTTATCTCATCTTGTTACAAATTCATTCATCTTTAAACGTTACCAGATACATATTGTCAAAAAACGTAAGGCTTTTTTTATAAAAATCAGAAACTAAAAATAGACAGTAAATTTCACAGTTTTTCACGTATCACGCAGCTAGCACAACTTGTTTTTGCTTGCAAAATGTGGTTTTATACTGCCCTATGGTGTCTAAATAACATACCAAAAATGCAGCTTTACTACATGTTTTGCGAGTTTAATATACGATTTGACCGTACTATTAGTATTAACGTAAAAATATAGCTACGAACGTGTTTCACGAAATGCGTCTAAGACGTCAAATGCTATGGAGTCAGCCATATTTGTTTAAACTTATTTGTATTTTACTGATGAATGGTACCTATACAATTTTACAACTTCTATGCGACAATCATCTCTTGCATTGTTTATATAATCAGTCGTCGAACGAAAAGTCACGTGACCATTTCTATACATCATTATGGTCACGTGACTTATCGCTTTTCGTATAACTCCCAATATTTCCCAACTCGTCAAGTAGGTACATCGAGCACTTGTCTTGACCATATATACATCAATAGTATATTGAGCACGCACGGTTTCACTACACACTCAATTAAAACTAACATTTCCGATCACTTTGCACAAAGAATATCTTTCAAATTGCACTTGAATAACCCAACACATTCATTCACACGCACATTTACGCGAGAAAAAATTGACAATTTTAAACAAATTATGATTTCCATTGACTGGCCATCTTTATATATTAAATCTAATTATAATCCTATTAATCACTTGACATCTATTATTAATATTTTAAATAATGCAACGGACATTTGCTTTCCGGTAAAAAATAAACCGATAAAAACCAACAAGCCTTGCCCATGGATCACTAATGACATAATTATGCAAAAACAATTCCTAACCTCACTTATTGATTTGTGCACTAAATTTCCTACGAACACGCACCTCATTACGTTAACTTTATCCTATTCATTAAAACTTGAGGAATCACTGGCTACTGCTGAACGAGTTTACTATTGTAAGTCCCTTGATCTAAGCAAAAACAGTCATAAGTCAATGTGGCAAATTGTAAACGATTACACCGGCCGGAAACCTGCAATTAATCAGTGCAGCCTATCTAGCCTAAAGGACAACTGCGGACTGCATTATGATTCGCAAAACCGGTTAGCGAATGATGTAAACAACTTTTTTCTCGCCGCTGCCGCCACAACGCAAGCACCTACAGCGGATCCTTTCTTAGCTAAACAATTGTTATGCCAGTCAAGGACCCCTAGTAATGTTTCTATACACTTAAAAAAGTTCACTGAAACGGAATTACAAAAAATAATAACACAAGATATCGCTAGTAAAAATACATGTGACATATATAACATCTCAACTAAACTACTCCGAGTGGCCTTACCTACTATATTATCACATCTTGTTTCAATTTTTAATTACTTACTTAAAAACGGATTATATCCTTCTATCTTTAAAAATGTCAAAGTCGTACCCATTTACAAAGGCAAGGGACCTAAGGACACCCTAACAAGTTTCAGACCCATTAGCATAATTCCCGCAATCGCTAAAGTATTTGAAAACGGCCTATCTAAACGCATATCGACATTTTTAGAAACCTTTTCATTGTTAAGCAATAAGCAATATGCGTATAGGAAGTGCAGATCGTGTACTACTGTTATACGCGAAATCGTCCACAAAATCATGGCGGCCAAAGAAGGTGCAAGTCAAGTTGCAATATTGCTATGTGACATGACCCGTGCCTTTGACCTTTGTGACCACAAGGTGCTAGCACAAAAAATTGAACATTTAGGTATTAGGGGTCCAGCACTACAATTAATGCTAGATTTCCTATCAAATCGTCAACAGGCTGTTATTTTGAATAATGGTCAGGTTAAGTCGAATTACGGTGGTGTCGACATCGGTGTGCCCCAGGGATCCTCGCTCGCTAATCTGTGTTTCCTTATCCAGGTCAATGACCTCCCTGAGTCAGTAGACGGAGACATGTACATCTTCGCAGACGATGCGTGCAACATCATCACGGCAAACACAGTGCCGCAGCTGGAGGACTCCTTGAGGTCTGACATCGGTAGACTGCTCAACTGGTTTTGCGCTAATGGATTGGTATTAAATCTATTTAAAACACAAATTCTGCATATTAACCTCGGCGGACGGCCTCCCGCGCCGCTAGGCATAGATATAGATGGCACTACTTTACCACAAGTGCAGAACTCCAAATTCTTAGGCATTACACTGGACTCCAGCCTGAAATGGGACGCACACATAGATAACCTGTGTTTAAAACTATCAGGCTCATGCTACGCTCTAAGCAGGTTAGCTCGCGTGCTACCTCCGAAGGAACTCCGGTCATGTTACTACGCACTTTTCCACTCCTCGATGTGTTACGGCTTAGAATTATGGGCAACGGCTGCTGAATGGCATCGTGTCTTTATTTTACAAAAGCGAGCTATACGCATAATCTCACTAGTTCCGCCTCGTACTCCAGCGCAAGAGTTATTTAGACAAAACAACATCTTTACACTACCTTCTCAATACATTTATGAAGTTGCAAAACACGTCAACCAAAACCTGGACTCGTTCCCGTGCAAAATGATCACGCGCACAAGACATGGCTCCAAACACCAACTCCGCACTGACCCTATAAAACTGACCAAGTCATCCAAAATCATGTCACAGGTTGGACCTAGGGTTTATAATAAGCTCCCAGCGGAGATAAAGAATGCAGGTAGCACAACACTATTTTTAAATAAATTAAGGAAGTGGCTACTGCACCACTCGTTTTATGATTTTAATGATTATTTCAATCTACCTGACATTTTATAATTTAAATCCTGGAATAATTACATCAAATTAGTTTTTCGAATTATTATTGACATGTACCTACCTTATTAATTAATTTATTATTGTATGACATTTATTTTTAAAATGTAATCGAATCACAATTGTCATGTACAAACTTACACTATAATTAGGTTTTTTCTTTTTATTTTACCATTTTGATTTTATAATAACTTGTTGACATGTAATATTTAGAATATTATAAATAAATGACTATGACTATGACTATGACTATACGATTGCAGAATGGCATCTTGGCTAGGCTGATATGAAAAATACCTCGACACAAACCTCGTGTTGGGTGAATATCTGAGCAAGAAGCTACACGGTTCTAACATGGTGAATATCTGAGCGTTTCAACCGCCTAATTTTGGTGGCATCATTTTTGCCGAAGTTTCTATTCGTTACAATGTGCTACTTTGTTATTTGAAGGAGGGACGGTGTCTTATACAAACGACGAAGTGTAACAATGAGACGTTTAAAAACTTGAGCAAAAAGGATGCACCCAAAATTAGGCGGTTGAAACGCTCAGATATTCCCCATGTTAGAACCGTGTAGCTTCCGCGTGAGGTCAGAGCAGTGCAAATAGATAGGACGTCGCACCTCTTATTTCCCTAGGGGCAGCCACTCATAAGTCCGCGTTTTGTTTGCTTCGTCTTTATGTGTAAGACGCCGCGAGAAAATGTAACCTCGATCTAAGAATGGATGTTTGAATGAAGGACTTATACAGGGTATAAGTCTAATACGGGCGAAGCTCTTAACGGGAAGATTTTTAATATGTTGAAATTTTTTCAAATTTTCCAAATACAATACAATACAAAACTCTTTATTGCACACCTCACACGTAATAAAGAACAAAAGTTCACAAAACAAAAGAAATACAAAAAAAACAGAGGTCACAAAAGGCGGCCTTATCGCTAAAAAGCGATCTCTTCCAGACAACCTTTGGGTAAATTTGGATATTTTCATATTTTTTCTACTCAGAATCGCGAGCTCTTTCGATCCTCATTAGCAGAAAAAAGTGTCCCAAGAATTCCATATTTTTTTTTGTCTTTCACTGAGTTACGGTCGAAGAAAGTGTATCTATGAAAAATAGTACCTAACTCAAAGGATTTTTTTTGGGACACTTTTTTATTTCTAACAGGATCGAAAGAGGCTCGTGATTCTGAGTAGAAAAACGTAGAAAAAAGTCCAAAGTTTAAAAAACGACACCAAAACAAAAATCCTCCCTAACTGAGGTTAGTAATGTGGTCCTTATTTTTGCAATTTTCTAGGATGTGTCGAACCAGTAAAGGAGCTCTTTGCCCTCCCGATTGGAATTTTCTATGGGGCATCCACCGCACCGAAGTACGAATTTGAAGAAAGGTAATCAGTCGTTTTTTATTACTTTGGTAGCGACCCCTAATTTTTGTCTATAATAATTGAAACAATAAATCATATATGGTTTACTTATCAAATAGCAAAATGAGAGGGTGCCCCATAGAAAATTTCAATCGGGAGGGCAAATAGCTCCTTTATTGATTCGAACTTCCTACAAAAGTGCAAAAATAAGGACCACCCTAGATATTCGTTTAGGACATAGTAAGTACATTTAGATAACTTTCATTTAAAATTAGAGCTACAATATTATCCGTACGAAATTCGGCGCGTAATGTAGATCAACACACTCAAGTTGACTTGTTGACAGCTAATTTCAAAAGCATATGATATAACTATCATATCAATATTCACAAATGATCGTACCTATATTACTGCTTCGAACATCTAAAAAAATATATGTGGTCATAATTAAGTGTAACTTACGAAAAACCTCGTAATCCATGATTATATTAATCAATCCCATGTCTGATTTAATATATCGCCCGTAAGTATTAGATTTACGCATCTACACGCGGCATCGTAGAGAAGGCCAAACCATGGCTTTTATAGATACTTCTTATTCAAGACAAAGTTGCCAAAATATTAGTTAATGTGGTCTTTCAAATAGTTTAAGATAATGTTAACATGTTTGCAGGATTTTCAAATTTAAAATATTTATCAGGATTTTTTTGCGTCAATCTAATGTTTACATTTCATTAAAGACACTGTTAAAATGATGTATTTGGAATGTCACTGCATCATATCGTCCGATGACGACCAAAACTCGCTATAAAAACTGTCACTACTCTTAACAACGTCGTATGTCTGTTTAAATCAGAACTGAGATACGAGCTTTATTTCAAGTCGGCATTTGTTACTTAGTGAGTTTTAGTTGTCAACTGACGCAAAGAGAATAAAATCACTACGTTTTAAGAGACGGCACTCTCGAACAAGCCTAAAACCGAATTATGAAGGTATTTTGTGCCAACGTACACAATACAATGTCAATACTACCAACTTAAAAAAGCAACACTAGAGCTCGACACTCACTACACTTACTGTTTATCGATATCGATAAAAGTGCAATAATTTTGCTGCACCTACCGTAATACTGAATTTATATTACCATAAAATAATGAAAGGGTAAAATAAAATAAGGCTATAACACAATATTTATTATTATTTATTTATTTAATATAACATAAAAATATTTTTATTGTATAGGTATTTTTATTTCATTTTCTTAGTAGGTTATGGGCCCAATCGTAAATATTATACTATGGAGTGGCGATTTTGTTTTTCAGGAGTCTATAAGCAATGTAACCACTTAAATATACAATGGGTTGATTTTCAATTCCTGTTAAATCTATTTTGAATTGCTTCTCAAAATCGTTTTCATGAATTAAAAGGTGATAGGTACTCTCTTCTGTATTCGTTTTCCGTCCGATCCTCTTCCTCGATAACATACATCTGAAATAAAGCGATTATCGATAAATTTTGTTGTACTCTATTTGTGCATTAGCTTGCCTTATTTAGACGTTTGCCATTTAAATTATTTCTTATTTCATTAGTAACTGTTATCGTTTGCAGTTAAAAATTATATATTCAATTATGAAATGAAAAAATAATTTGCTACTAATATAAAATTATTTGATACTGACCTGCCTGGATCAAGAGGAAATGTTGGCAAAAATACGCCAGAAGTTCGGTTTAATCCACGCCGAACACCACACACTTCACATTTCCATATTGATTTGCCCCCCATTTAGACCAAACATTTAAATATTTTGTATAAAACACAATAAAAACATGAACCCGGGATCCGCTTTCACAATAAACAATTATGACGGTACGTTTCTGACACTGACGTTTTACCTATTTAGGTGGTAAATAAAAGTATAATACGTCTAAGTTTGAAGGCCAGTATAATTATGTGCTAATAAAATGCAACAGTATGCATTTTAATTCCATAAGATTATTTTTATATCTCAATGTTGGTACCAAATGCTTTCATAATTTACCATAGTATGAAGTGTCGAGGGGCTGAACTGACGATATCGCATGGATACGAATCCATGCGAGTGGGACAGCATTATGCATATATATCTCTCTCGTTTACACCGTCGTGTCACGTAGATGTCCGCATAAACCAAATTCAAGCAACTGTAGTAAACATTAGGGTAACAACATTTCCAGGTGCCGGGAACTAGGGAAGTAGCCGAATTTAATTAGAGTCCAGCCGTCGTGTGGTCACCGCCGCAGTCCCGAATAGTTGAAGACTGTTTTTGAAGTTAGGTACTAGGTACGTTCTTGGAATTATGTCCTTAGATAAATCTACGGAGACGTTGCGGCTTTCTAAAAGAAAATTTAATCAGCCCTGTACTGAAGTTGGCAATTTCGGGGACTTGTCTCTGTCACTCCAATGTAGGCGTCATTAGAGTGACAGAGACAAATTCCCAAAATTTACGAACTTCGGTGATCGCAGTAGCATGCCTGTAACTATCAGTAATCGGTACTTTTTGGCACCAATCCTGCTTCTTACACATATAACATGCACACAGGTCCGGACTATACGTATAACCGATTTTCTCTTACTTCGAACTTAGCGATTTCGGTTAGCGCTTGAATAATCACCAAAATTAAAGATAAAAAAACCGACTTCAACCGATTTCTCACTTCTCGATTTCGACTTCACCGATTCATCTTAACGGATTGTTTTGAAGTTTAAAAAAATATATCGAAATAGGTCGGCATGATATTGAGTTATTCGTCCATTAGTCGTGCACATGTTTTATGCAAATTACATGACTTATATGATTTTCTCATGGATGTTATTGTCAAAACTGAACCAAATTAAAATGGGGCCAATCCGGGAGCATCAGCTTTCAAATAAAAAAGAACCATAAAAATCGGTTCACCCAGTCGGAAGTTTGAGAACATCCTCCTTTTTTTTAATTCGGATGAAAAACGTGAGTTACCTTCACGAAATATAATTTTAGTGTGAAACTCCGTTAGTTTTGTCACCTGGCTGACTGAAAATAGTAGATGCACTATACAACCGCAACAGTTGCACTTTAACACCCACAAATTCTCTTTTATTATACACGGGCAGTTACCTTACCTGGAACCCAGTAATACCTAGGCAGGTGTAAACACAGAAATGGTTTATGCCTCGGCGGAGAGCATTCGTGTGTACTGGGGTTTATGGTCGGAAAATTGGCTTAAGTTGCAAACAGGCTTTGTTGTAACTTCGCGAGTGTGTTCACTGCTTTATTCTATTTACTAGTTTTTCGTAGCAATGTGGTCTTTCAAATAGTTTAAGATAATGTTAACATGTTTGCAGGATTTTCAAATTTAAAATATTTATCAGGATTTTTTTGCGTCAATCTAATGTTTACATTTCATTAAAGACACTGTTAAAATGATGTATTTGGAATGTCACTGGAACAAAATAAAAAATGTAATAAATTTTGGGTAGCTAGGTAGTCAATGTTTTATAGGTTCCAAAGAACAGATTTACATAAATCTTTTTCACACATTTTTAATCTCTTTGTTTTAGAATCCTAGCTTTATACAAATTCATTATTTTAATGACAACATTTATCACGTCAGTTTATTATGAAATAGTAGGTACGTCAACTTGCAAAATATTTATTGTACCTATCGCTACCCCAATCAAAATTCGAATGAAACCTCAAATTTTAATCCAACAAAACGAATGGCCGAAACAAATCACTGAATAGGTCCAAAGTACGGCATATAATTAAAAAATATCTGCGAGTGTTAGCTCACAATTTATTCGAGGTGCCTCTAATTGGTCGAAACGGTAATTTCCCGTAGGACCGAGCGGTGCAAGTTGGGAGTTGCAAGTGGAATACATTTTTATATCGTGTTTTTAATACAATTGTTTTTCGTAATAGTGCGGACCAAAATACAGTAAAATGGGTTGCAAAATGTTGTGTTGCAAATGTTGTTGTTATAAAATGGGTTGCAAAATATTTATTGTACCTATCGCTACCCCAATCAAAATTCGAATATAACCTTAAATTTTAATCCTACAAAACGAATGGCTAAAACAAATCACTAAATAGGTCCAAAATATCTGCGAGTGTTAGCTCACAATTTATTCGAGGTGCCTCTAATTGGTCCAAACGGTAATTTCCCGTAGGACCGAGCGGTGCAAGTTGGGAGTTGCAAGTGGAATACATTTTTATGGACGTGCTTTTTAATATAATTATTTTTCTCAAACTTGCAATGTAATCCAGGAAGTACCATCTCGCTGGTTCGATAATTGAACTTGATATCATTGATATGTAAAGGCATTTCATAACTACTTTGCAGTCTTAGGACTACTGCAAAGTACCGGAAGAAACTACCTTTAAAAAGTTAAATACCGGAAGTAACTTGTAAAATCACTGAACATCTTGGCATTTCACCGTAAAAAAAGAACTAATGTCAATGTCACCGGGTAAAATATTATCTCAAATAGTTTAAAAAAAAATGACGTATAAGTTGTTTTTTTTTATTATTTTGTAGATTCATTTCGTTCATTGACCTATTTGTAGGTGTAATGTGAAAATCATTTTCGATTTTTTATTTCATTGCAAGTTTGAGAAAAGCACTATACAAATTTCGGCGAGAAACAAGGTTACAGGCCTCAGTTCCTTCGGCCAGATATATATACTTGGCCTGTAACCTTTCGTTTCCCGTCCTCTATAGTAATGTACTATTTCAAAATAGTACGGACCAAAATACAGTAAAATGGGAAAGCTGAAAAAAATATTCAAATTTCGATATAGGTTATATAAATATTACACTAATAATATAAAGTGGCGGCCACGTACTGGAAGGCGCAGCATACTTAGGTAGGCCGGACTAGTGTATAGGTAGGTGGACTGATTACCTGGTAAAGGTGGCGCAAAACCGGTCATTGTGGCAATCTTTGGGGGAGGCCGATATTCAGCAGTGGACTTATCAGTCTTTCGGCTTATATGATGATGATGATGTGAGGGTCAATAAATGGATCACTTACTTTTCTTTGTTGTTATTCTGTCACATCAACCAGGGGATAACAGTTGCATAGTTTGCTAGAAGAAAGTATCCTGCACGCTCTACTACCATGATTCCCACCTTGGAAAACCACGTACCTGTCCAAAACTCCAATGTTTTGTGAAATTTAATGCTATAAAACTGTGATTTTAAAGGTGCCCCAGGAGAACATAACCAGTGACATAAAAAAATATTGATACAAATATAAAAATAAAGTATTTAAGACTTTTCTCACTTAACCCATCCCCCGTCACCCGATAGTATAATTCTCAAACCGCTTGAATTATTTGCTAATGAGTCTCTAATGGGTACCCTTATTAGAATTAACCGTTTCTTACGTAATTGCGAATCTGTTGCTTTGTAGAGTGTATTAATTTGATCATTGCGTGCGACGGGTGTTGATTGAGACCTCAATTAAGATTTTGAATGGTGTGCCAAAATGATATACTTCGTTTCTCTCGCGTTATTGTATTTAAATATATATAAAATAAGTAGAAATAAGAATACTATTCCATTAAATTATATTATTTTATTTTCAAAACTGTATAATTTATAAACATACATTAAATCTTACTTAACAAACTATCCCTATTCTATATTAATTTTAAATTTACAATATCCATTTATTCATAAAATACAAAAAATTACAACTTAGAAATAAAACAAATTACTATGTAAAATTAAACTTACATTCACTACACACACAGCTTATCACATTACAACCCCGTCCCTTGCCGTTTCCGGTGCAAAAGTACCCATAACGCTGGCAGCATTTTGCACGCTGGATAGCAATGGATAACCTTTGCACCAGAAACGACTCAGAGCGGGGATTCGATCCTCTCCCTTTAGTCTGAGCCGGCGACCAGTGTCCTGCACAAACTGCTTCGCATCTCCACCCCAACAGCCCGCTGTCTCCACCGCTAATGGCACGAATATGTAGCCGGGTCCCAAGCTCCCAAGGGCGCGTACTTCTGCCGCTTCACCGCGGCTTGAGTCTCGGCAGCGGCTCCGGCCACGCGAGATGTACGACCGATTTGGGTGGCGGCGAATGTGCTGACACATGTAGCATCCCACACCAAACACCCCCCCCTCTCCCATGGCACCAGCGTAATAGAATACTATTATGTCTATTTGGTAATTAATGGGTCAAAATTATTTTCGTTGTCTTGTTTCATACCACTCTGTCACGCAAATAGTTGCCGTTTTGACTCGGTACATAAAAAAAATCCGGTGCACTTGTATTTCTTTCTCGCTAGATTTTAATTCATACATCAGAAATGAAAAACAAAACATCATCTCATACAAAAATCACCACTGCGTCACGTTTTTTAGGGACACACAATAAGACAACGAAAAGAGTTTAGACACTAATACCTACATAATACTCGTAACAAAGTCGTTGCATACTATAAATCGCAAATAAATAAACAAAATCCTTACCACTCAGAATGAGTGCTACGATATTAATATAGGTACGTTAGGTACCTCTAATCAGTGTTGTATAAATGGTAAGTATTTAAATTGGTAAATCACTATCACTACATAGTATAAAATAAAGTCACTTTTTCTGTCCCTATGTCCCTTTGTACGCTTAAATCTTTAAAACTACGCAACAGATTTTGATGAGATTTTTAATAGGTAGAGTAATTCAAGAGGAAGGTTTTTATGTAGGTATAACTAGTACCCGTGCGAAGCCGGGGCGGGTCGCTAGTTCAGTATAAAAACAGTTGGTAACTAACTTGCATGAGCTCTCTGCACTTATAAGTAATATTATTTCGTTGAAATAATTCCAGAATTACTTCCAGAACTACTTATCCAGATTCCAGAATTCTCCAACCAAACACGTTTCTAGAAAAATAACGTGACACCTTAACACCACGCGGAATTGAATTCCTCCTGCCACAATACGTAACGAAATATAAATAATATTTGTTACAAGTCGACGGCGAAAAGTAGCGGGCCATATTTTATGCACAGGTCTACATGGAAACCTACTAAACCGAATATATTCCGCATAAAGAGGCATGCTGCTGCTTTTACACGGTACGATTCGACCACGTTTCGAGACCAATGTATTCACTATACCCCCTTATTCATAAACGTCTCCTAACTTAGCAAGCCGGCAGAGTATTGTTTGTCCCTTTCGCTCATACAGATATTTTGATAAGACCGAAAGGGACAAACAATACTTAGCGGTACACTGTGATGTATGTAAGAGGCATGCTGCTGCTTTTTACACGGTACGATTCGACCAAATTCCGAGACCAATGTATTCACTATACCCCCTTATTCATAAACGTCTGCTAACTTAGCTAGCCGGCTGAGTATTGTTTGTCCCTTTCGCTCATACAGATATGGATAAGACCGAAAGAGACAAACAATACTTAGCGGTACACTGTTGACATTCATCATCATCATCATCATCAGCCTATGATAGTCCACTGCTGGACGTAGGCCTCTCCTGTTAACTATGCGTATAGACGCATTAGGAGGTAAATGCCCATAATCGCCACGCTGGGCAAGCGGATTGGCGATCGCAGTAATGTGTCCACTATGATGACGCTGCTGCCCATCATCAATATTTTCTCAAATAATGGTCAGTGACACTTCAATCCCTTAGTCGACTCTTACGACACCCGAAGGAGGAGTTGGGGTGGTGACAAATGACAAATGTATTCTTACTGGCCGTCACCACACGGCCACGGTACACGGTACACGGTTACACGGTACGATTCGACCAAATTCCGAGACCAATGTATTCACTATACCCCCTTATAATTTGCCATATCAATAATAATATAAACTCATAATTAATTTAATTTTATAACACCTAGGTATGTATAACTATTTTATATAATGTAACTAAAAAGAGACTGTGATCCTACAGTCAAACTCTGAAGAGTTTTGTAGGACAATTACTAATTCTAAGACTGTAATCCATATTTACTATTAATAATAAATAATAATAAATAAATATAAACGTTTGCTAACTTAGCAAGCCGGCTGAGTATTGTTTGTCCCTTTCACTCATTCAGATATTGATAAGACCGAAAGAGACAAACAATACTTAGCGGTACACTGTTGACATTACCTTCTCTTATAACTCCGTTTTAGGGTTCCGTAGTAAACTAGGGACCCTAATTTCGCCATGTCCGTCTGTCCGTTTGTCTGCCCGCAGCGTAGCTCAGTAGACGTTAACACTAGAAAGGGTTTAGCAGCCTTACCGAACAAGAGGTGCCTTTCCCCACGGATGAGGTCAATATTTTAGGTGGTGTACTAGCAGGACCTAAGAATACTCCATGCTTAATATCAGCTCTAGATCTTCTTTTGTTTCAGAGTTATTCAAGATAATGTAAAATATACAGGGTGTCGTTGAAAGTGGCATATTTCGAGAAATATTCAAGTTAGATCAATCAAACAAAATTGTGTTTGATAACAATAAAATAAACTACACAATGCATATTTTTAACCTGCATCTTGTCCTTATTTTTCATAACAAAAAACAGACTTCTTTTTTTTTCCATATTTTTTTTTATTTCACGCGGAGGTACACCTACAAAATAAATATGCATACATAGCCACTAATGTCCACTGTATACATAAATAAAAATATTTCCGTAAATCATCGTGCGTCATGCCAAAAAAAAATATTTCAGAAGTAGTCGTTACTGGCATACAAATAAAGTACCAGTGCAGTGTGAACATAAGTTAGTGTGTGGGTATACAATCTCTCGACACTTACCGCACAAAATATCATTGACGTAAATTGACTTATTAGTACATTTGCTATACAGGGTGGTCCAAACCTTGACGTCAAAAAAAAATTATTAGGTTCTCTACGTCATGGGCTATCAGAATATACCCCATGTATGTTAGCCGATTTTTTGTAGTTTTGGGGTTATGAATTTTTGAAAAAAATTTTTAGAGAAATACTGGAATGAAGAAATTTATTGATAAAAAAACTATTGGGTTTTTTAAATATTTTCTTTTTGTGAAAGTATTACTACAAATAAAGCACTTACTGACAAAAAAATTAGCGTCCTCACTTTGATACAAGTAGGATAAAAAATACCAAATTCAAAATTTTACGTTAAAAACGCATCAAAATAGCATTAATGTAGGTAAATAAAAAAATAAAACATATCCCAAGGATTTTTGGTAATCTAAAGACTGCCCTAGACCTTAAACCTTCCTAAAAGCAAAAAAAAAGTGATACTTAATGATGAGGATTTTTCGGAGTAGTCGGTCAAATAAACTTAAGAAAAAGCTTCTAAATTTTTTGTTTAAAAATAAAGTAAAATTTCGTCCGTTTTGTTGTTCTCATCAATAAACAAAAACAGAAAATACACGAAAACTCAATTTGTGTACTTATTCAAGTATTTTTTTACTACTTTAAAATTTTAAGCTTTTTTGAGTTTATTTGACCGACTACTCCGAAAAATCCTCATCATTAAGTATCACTTTTTTTTGCTTTTACGAAGGCTCAAGGTCTAGGGCGGTCTTTAGAATACTAAAATCCCTTGGGATATGTTTTATTTTTTATTTACGTAAATTAATGCTATTTTGATGCGTTTTTAGCGTAAAATTTTGAATTTGGTATTTTTTTATCCTACTTGTATCGAACTGAGGACGCTAATTTTTTTGTCAGTAAATGCTTTATTACAAAAAGAAACTAGTTAAAAAACCCAATAGTTTTATTTTTATTAATAAATTCCTTCATTCCAGAATTTCTCAAAAAATTTTTTTCAAAAATTAATAACTTGAAAACTACAAAAAATCGGCTAACATACATGGGGTATATTCTGATAGCTCATAACGTGAGAAATCTAAAAAAAAAATTTTGACGTCAAGGTTTGGACCACCCTGTAATAAAAGAGAGATAAACATTTGACACATAGTACTGTTTTCGACATTTGATTTGTTGCATTTTCTGTTGGAAAATGGAAAACATTAAGTGTAAGCCTTGTGAAAAAACGTTAAAAAATATATGTGGAAAGAAAAAATGCATACAAAATTGACAAGAGGCTGATTTATATAGCAAAATGCACTAATAAGTCAATTTACGTCAATGATATTTTGTGCGGTAAGTGTCAAGAGATTGTATACCTACATATTAACTTATGTTCACACTGCACTGGTACTTTATTTGTATGCCAGTAACGACTACTTCTGAAATATTTTTTTTTTTGGCATGACGCACGATGATTTACGGAAATATTTTTATTTATGTATACAGTGGACATTAGTGGCTATGTATGCATATTTTTTTTGTAGGTGTACCTCCGCGTGAAATAAAAAAAAATATGGAAAAAAAACAAGAACTCTTTTTTTATTATGAAAAATAAGGACAAGATGCAGGTTAAAAATATGCATTTTGTAATTTATTTTATCGTTATCAAACCCAATTTTGTTTGATTGATCTAACTTGAACAGTTCTCGAAATATGCCACTTTCAACGACACCCTGTATATTTTACATTATCTTGAATAACTCTAAAACAAAAGAAGATCTAGAGCTGATATTAAGCATGGAGTATTCTTAGGTCCTGCTAATACACCACCTAAAATATTGACCTCATCCGTGGGGAAAGGCACCTCTTGTTCGGTATGGCTGCTAAACCCTTTGCAATTTGGTACCTATACCTACATTTTAACTACATCGAAAAAGTAGTAGAATAAAAAGTAGAAAGAACTGTTTTTCGGGTACCTCCCCTAGCAGTAAAGTGGGGATAATAAGTTTTTATTTTGCTATAATTCTATATTGTGGTACCATCGTTCAATAGGTCTTTGAAAAAGAATGAGGGTCCCCGAAAAAAAGTTTTAGTACAATAATAATGTATGAAAATACTCACGTGATTTTTCGTTCGAATCTGTCATTCTCATACATTTATCTTTAGCAACCCTTACGCGTTTCCGTGGACGAACCGTTACGACTAGCAATGTACAAGTTGCAGATCATTCTCAAAATTGCGAGAATATACTCGGAAATTTCCGAGAATTTTCAAATCTTAAAAGGCAATATACAACAGTTTTGGCATGATTCGATTGCTTGTAAAATTTAAATTAGGTACCGAGAACATTCTCTACAGATGTTTCGCAACTTATGAAACTTCTCCTCGGTACATTGCTAGTTAAGACTAGTGTCGTCCCATGTAAAAGCACCCACTCGGTCGCCGGACACCAGAAATGTGTCCGCAACGGATTTCTTATGGTAATATATATTTTGCACTCCCTATCTGTGTTATTTCCTCTGCTGTATAATAAAACACGTTTCACATCCATGGTTTTGGGGCTTCGCTTACCTACATTATTAATGAATTTCAGATGAATCGCCTTTGAAGCCTCGTTGAAAGGTTTTTTAATGTGACGGACATTTTGCGGTTATTATTATTCCTCATATTAAAAGTTTGAGAACGGATTTAAATACCTGTATACCGTTATTGTAATCATAAATGTAGGCCACTCGATGTTACTATACGTATAGCAAGAAAATATTTCAGTGCCTGAGCATTTTAGATTTTAGGAACACCCAATTAGAGTGAGATTAAAAAACCTTAATTACAGTCAGGTTTGTAACGACAATTAAGTACGATATCTTTAGAAACTTGATCGGTGTTTTCATACTGTATAATCGCCTATAGTTAATCAGATTAACACCAAAACATAGAGTTTATTTAACTTTTGTGCTTACTTGTCGTTATCAACCTGACTGCCAATAACGCTTTTTTTTTTAATCTCCCGCTAATTGAGTGTCCCTAAAAGTGAAAAGCTCGATTATTGATTTAATTTATATTTTTTTAATACCTATTAGGTTATTTATATCAATAATCTTAACCTTTTTAATGTTGAAAAATAACTAATAAATATATTTATATGTATAATGAAAGAGATAATAAAAGACAAACTTATATATTATATTAAGTAATACGATTTTATTGCAATTTTAATTGAATACAATACGCTACACTGTTGTAAACATATACGACATATACGTACCTAGTTATTAATAAGAGAAGTGAATTAAAATGATAGTAAATTGTAATCAAAGTTAAATAATAACATGAGTCGACGATTTGGATTAATTTTTAATCATTATCTATAACGGAGTTCCCTATGATAACAATTTAATAATAAAAACTCGATATCAGTTACCCACCGTAATTACTGATAAGAACACTCTAGAATCTGATTTTTACAAGCATGTTGCGTATTCTAATATTTAGTTTTTTATTCAGTACAATATTAGGTAAAGAAGACGCTAAATTAGTTGTTTTAGATGAAGGCAGTGTGCAAGGAGAAAAGTATTGGAATGGCGATTTTTACGAATTTTATGGAGTGCCGTATGCGAGTGTACCGAAGGGGAAAGATCGCTTCCAGGTAAGTGCCGGACTAACCCCCTTATTCAAAAACGTCTAATAAGTTAGCAAGCCGCTAAGCATTGTTTGTTCCTTTCGGTCTCATGAATATCTGTTAAGATAGAATGGGACAAACATACTTAACGGCTTGTTAACTTACCCCCTTATTCATAAACGTCGCTAAGTATTGTTTGTCATTTTCGCTCTTACCAAAGCGAAAGGGATAACCAATACGTATACTTAGCGGCTTGTTAAGTTGGAGATATTATACGAGTATTATATATGCATATCGTCGCCTGGAACCCACATCACAAGCCTTAATTGAGCTTACCGTGGGACTAGGTCGATTTGAGTAAGATGTCCCAAGATAATTAATTTATTTATTGAAAAAAAGGAATCACGCCTGTAAGTTTTTAAGGAGTTACGAAAAACTAACAGAGGCCCGTTTCTCAAAAGCTTGTAATTTGTAATACAAGTGGAAGTTTCTTTTTAACTGGTCGACTACTAGCCAAACTTGAACGTTACGGAATCCGAGGAGTCGCGCAAAATTGGATTAAAAGTTATTTGTCAGACAGAAAACAATGCACAGAAATTTTAAAAATAGAAAAGATAAAAAAGAGTTTTACTAAAGTTAAATACCGCTCAGATTTTCGTGAAGTTAAGTCTGGTGTCCCTCAGGGGAGCATCCTAGGGCCTCTTTTATTTTTGGTGTACATTAATGATCTCCCTCTAGCTATCCCTCACAAATGTATACTTTTCGCAGATGATACAACTTTACTAGTTAAGGCTGAAAATCCTGATACATATGAAAGTACAGTTAATAATGCTCTGGTTGACATAAAAAATTGGACATGTAAAAATAATCTAAATATTAATATGACAAAGACATTCTATATTCAATTCCATTCATATAATAGTTTTCCAATTCAATTAAATATCGATTATAACAATATACCAGTTTTAAAATGTGAAAGTATTAAATTTTTAGGGTTAAACATTGATCAGCATCTCAACTGGAAAGATCATATTGATGCAGTTTGCAGCAGATTAACTAGATTTATTTTTGCCTTAAGAAAATTGAGAAATACAGTTAGCATTGAAGCAGCAGTTACAGCTTACCACGGCGTTGTCTCGTCAGTGTTAAGTTACGGTTTACTTCTGTGGGGAAACTCAGTTGATGTTGAAAGAGCTTTCAAATTGCAAAAGAATTGTATACGTGCAATAATGAAAGCTAGATTTGACGATAGCTGCAAGCCGCTTTTCAAGAAGACAAATATATTGCCGCTACCTTGCATGTATACAAAAAAAGCATGTGAACTAGTAAAAAACCGACCAGACTTATTTAAAATGAGGTCAGAATTCTATATGAGCCAGAGAACACAATACAAGAACCTTTTACATCAACCTCGATGCCACTTAACGATTTACAAAAAGAATGCGTATAATATGTGCATAGTTTTATACAACGATTTGCCGGACAGCATAAAACAGTTAAACGGTACGAAATATAAACAGATGTTAAATAGTTTTCTGCTAGAGCACTGTTTTTATAGTACCAAAGAATATGTAGAGTATAATAATCGAAAAATACAATCAAATCAACCTTGTACCTCTTCTTGCCCGACAGGAGAATTTGCAAGCTCTTCACTCTGACGCCCTCGTCCTATAACAAAAGGGAAAACCCAAATAAGTTCTCGTCTAACGGCATTTCTTTTTAATAATTATTGTTTGTTGGGTAATTGTATAACATTATATAGCCGAGTAAAAAATATAGGCTTAAAACAAACATAAAGAACATACCTTGTAGTTTCGATGAATCCACGTTGATAGTCTTGAGCAAAATGATTAGCTGTTTTAGCTCACTAAATCGTTAGTTAAACGCGGGTGCCATGTTTTTGAAGCTTGTGCGATTGCCGCCATGGCCGTTGATCAAATGAAAGATGTAGTGAAATTGGCGGAACGCGTGAACGAACGAACGAATGGAAGGGAATTATAATTTGACTTACTATTAATAAAAATGTAATAAATATGTAATAATAAATGTGTAATTTGAATTTTAATAATTTTAAAAATAATTTTGGGCTATTGTTTATATAAATTGGATAGTTTCTTGTCAAATTTCTGCATACCAGAAAGGAAACAAAATGTATAATTAATTAATTGAGATTAATGATTAATGATAATAGTAATATCAAATAATTACCAATTTAAATTAATGTATTAATTTTAATGATAAATATAGGTAGTTTGAACATAATGTATTTCTGAACATAATTTGCATGTCGGATGACGACAGGATACCTGCTTCCGAAACCGTGTTGTACCTACTATCTGTACTTGTATATCTGTGTGTCCTTAGCAAATAAAATATCTTTATCTTTATCTTTATCTTTAACATCAACTTCCGCTTGTGTTACAAGTTACAAGCTTTCGAGAAATAGGCCCCAGGTGTAAGTCCGGCCTAATGCCCCGGCCACGACATTGGTCTAAGGCGACCAGCGGCGAGCGAATCCATGAGTGAGACCGGGATGCCGATATGGGTGCGAGAGGGAGCATCATACGTTTTCCGCTTAGCCGGTCGCCTTAGACCGATGTCGTGGCCGCGGCGTAAGGCGGGAACTGAAGCTAAAGCCTTACCCCCTTATTCATAAACGTTTGCTAACATAACAAGCCGTTAATAATTGTTTGTCCCTTTTGCTCTTATGGACACATTGTTAAGGCCGAAAGGGACAAACAATTATTAGCGGCTTGTTAAGTTAGAACACGTTTATGAATAAGGTGGTTATTTTTTAATACAGTCGCCATCAGAAATATCAGAGCGGCCACGGTGCTCAGAAATATCTGAACATTCACTCTAACGCTCTTATTACAGCCTTGCTCAGATAATGTGAGCGTCCTGGCTGTTCCTTTAAATAATATCACCTAGAATAGTTTTAATTCATCGGCCTCTGTAACTTGGTAGAGTCCCTGCCTGCGAAGTTGTCAAACCCTGGTTGATTTTTTATCACAAAAACATTTTTCCTTATTTATGTTTTTTTAAGTATTGAATCTCTTTAATCCATTGCATATATTGTTGCTTAGTACCCTTAAAATAAGACTTTTTCTAGTTTACTGATAGGACTAGGACAATTTATATTAGAATGTCCCATGATTTTGAAATTTACGAGTATTTCAATTACAAAACTTTAAAAAATGTAATAAATTAGATACAATGTTACACTTGCGAGAGTTGCGAGACATGGGTTGTACCTTGTTTATTAACCGCAGTTTAATAGATAGTTATGTATGTACATAATTATGTTTTATTAATCTCTTTTCAGGCTCCTTTACCACCGGAACCATGGGGGGGAGTAAAACCAGCAAATGTCAGAAGTACGAGATGTTTCCAACCTTACTTGACAGCAGTAGACGAAGAATCCATAGTTGATGGTGAAGAAGAATGCCTCGTCATGAATCTGTTAGTGCCCAAAATAGCCTCTGAAGATAATTTGGTGCCAGTTGTAGTTTACATTCATAGTGGAGCATTTTCTGGTGGCAATGGAAATATGGCACAGTACCATTACTTAGCAAGGCATGATGTTCTCGTCATCAGCTTCAATTTTAGACTGGGCGCATTAGGATTCGCTTGCCTTGGCAACAAAGAAGTACCTGGTAACGCTGGTTTAAAAGATCAGGTAGCCGCTTTAAGGTGGATTAACAAAAATATAGCCAAGTTTGGTGGAGATTCTAAAAAAGTGACTGTTGCTGGATTCAGTGTTGGAGCGGCAATGGCAGAACTCCTGGCTTTGTCTCCAACTACTGATGGATTAATCGATAAAATCATTCTTGAAAGTGGATCAGCGCTATCTCCATTCGCTATTAACAGAGATCCAGTAAACACTGCGAGAAATATGGCAATTTCAGTTGGCTTTGAAGATACAGGAAGTCTTAAAGATTTAACTGAATTTTATTTAGAAACGCCCATTAGAAATTTAACTACAAGTGGTCATAATTTCTTTTTAACCAACAGTACGTTTGGATTTGCACCTTGTATTGAAAATATTCACGATGGTATTGAAGCATTCTTGACTGAATTACCTTTAGAGATCATGAAAAATGGTAAAAACAAACAAGTGGCCATTCTGACTGGATTTGCCAATATGGAAGGACTAAGCAGGTCTATAAAATTTGACGATTGGAGTGAAAAAATGAATGATAAATTCGAAGACTTCTTACCAGCTGATTTAGTATTCAATGATAATAAGCTGAAAGAAAGCTTTATCAAAGACGTTAAAGATAAATATTTTAAGGGTGAAGAAGTATCATATGACACATTAAATGGTTATGTAGATTATTTTTCAGATTCCATGTTTAAATATTCCATCATACAATCAGCTAAATTACATGCACAAAATTCCAAAAGACCGCTGTATTTATACGAGTTTTCATACGTAGGAAGTCTAAATACCCAGCATTTCTTTATGGACCGAATAACAGGAGCTAGCCACAGAGATCAAACTGCATATATACTGGATTTCTACGGTTTTACCAATAAACAAAGTGATCTGGACACGAGGGACCGGATGACTATGATGTGGACGGATTTTGTCAAATATGAGTAAGTATTAAACGAAATATGACTGAAATTAAACTGTGACGGATATTACCTATACACATAATTAAACGATTAAACTCAAGGGTATTTGTTGTATTTGGTGTGATGCCGCGTGCGCGAGTGCTTGATAATAATAGAGACTTATTTAGGCTTACCGAAACATGTCGCGCGTAGTGATTAAATACACGTGAGCTTTACCGTCTCATTATATGAAATATGACCTTAAGTAATTCCTTAATAAAATTCAGACGTTAGTATCTGTGATCTACATACCTATAATGATGTTTATCAAAACTCATTTCAGTTTGCGATTCAATAATCTAGTTAAAAATGTATCAAATTATAATGCAATTATAATTCACTAGCTTAAAACCTATTCACTGCATCTGCCCGTGTTTCTTTTTTACCTTATATTTGAAACACGTATTTAATCTATATTGAATTTTACGTAAGTCAGATTGCGGAAAGTCAAGTAGAAATTTAAAATATTCTGGAATACTGCACAAACCAGGAGTACTTTTGTGCTCTCACGTGGATGCTCCCAGAAAGAGATCATTCAATTGGAAACCTCTGTTTCAACCAAACTGCATAAACGAATTATCCTGTGCATGGAGTTATTAAGACAAGGAAATATATATTTTTCCATGAATGCATCTCATCATCATCATCATTTCAGCCATTTATCGCCCACTGCTGAGCATAGGCCTCCCTTCTAGTTCTAGTACTCCACTCATCTCGGTCCGGAGCCAATCTAACTCAGAAGTGTCCCGTAATCTTACGAATGTCGTCGATCCAACGAGCCAACGGACGCCCAGGGGCTCTTTCATCATGCGACGCATAGATGTTCAAAAATATAATATCAAATAATTACTTACCGAATGTGAATTTTAATGTCGTTAGCATCTATTTATCTAGCGTAAACATACAAAATGTTAGAACTTTTCCTTTTATTTTTCAGAAACCCAACAGCGTTTGAAAGTGAATTGGTTGACATCAAATGGCAAACATACAATAATAAAGACCGTAACTACTTACAAATTGACAAAAACCTGACAGTAAAGAAAAATTTGTTTGAAGATGGATTTGACTTTTGGAACAAGGTTTATAATCAAAATTATTGGAACCCAAAAGCACCCAAATTAGTAGATGAGGAATCGAAACCTGCAAAGAGAAATGAAAATGATATAAAAAAGGAAACAAATAAACCAAATGGCGATACAGATTCTGAAGAAAAAATAGACAGAACTCTTTTACGTGTACCTGTTAAATACGAACCAAAGTTATCGAATAATGAAGAAAATCATGAACAAGCGGAACGTATAATAACCCAGGAAAAACCAAGTCTACTCAAAGAAGATTCTGAGCCAATTGTAAAACCCACGGTTAAGAATAAGGAATCTAAAACTGAGCTTTAAATATATACTTATTTGTATGGCGTTCAGTTTTATCACATTTATTGTGCAGCTAACAATGTAAGGTGATCGTCATGTTAAAATAACTCCATCAAAAAACAATACGACTTTCGCAATGGCCCAGAATGTGCTTTATACTTACAGCAAGTACGTTTTCAGTTCAGATGGTGCTAGTGCGAGAAGTGGTTAATTTTTTGTCATGTCGAAACTTTGGAAGGCCATCTGCATTGAAAAACGTCGTACGATACACGTACGAAAAGGAAATTCGTAGCTCGTGTTGATTTAAAACACTTCCTTATGTCGTCTTTTAATTTATCTCCACTCGTTTCATTTTTTTCGCACTTGTATCATAATGAACTATTTTCGCTCTAACCTAAATAAACACCACAGCATCCTTGGTCAAGATTTAATAACAACGCAATGTAATTAGATAAATCAAGGCTCATTTAATAACATTTGTTTTTCAAACAACACTACATACATACTTAAAAAAACTGAGCCGACATAAATTGTTAACCCTCGTAGATATTTTTGAAGGGAGCCTCTTGTTCGGAGGTGTCAGCCATACTGATGCTGTTCAAGTTACAACATTTAACGGGTTAAATAAAATAAAAAAGTATTGTGTAAGTATTTTCTACATGTTGTCTGACAGTCCTTTAATACCGACTATAAATAAAGGATCATAGATAAATAAATTTAATGATTTATTGTGTACCAGAATTTGGACTACGAACCATATTTTTTAGGAACCGCAAAGTTCGAAATTTGTAAGTTTCAAGCATCCATCTTTGCCGCACTAATGACGCCTTGGTTGGAGTACTTGGAGTGATGGAGACAAATTCTCGTTTACGGATTTCGACGTTCGCGGTAGGCGGCGCGTGCTATAAAGTAGTTACTTAAAATCGGTGTTTTGTGACGGATGCTCATTGACATAGTAGATTTATATATATTATAATGAAAATTCGAAATTATTGTGTAATAAAATAATTTTTCATTATGTAAGTACTAGTATGTATTATAGAAATGAGACTATCCGCAGCAGAACCAAAGTAACCGAGAGCTATATCTCAGAATCGCTAAACTGAAGTGGCAGTGGGCGGGGCACATTAGTACCACGTACGTAGAACCGATGGCCGTTGGGGCGAAAAGGTTCTCGAGTGGTGGCTACGTACCAGAAGGCGCACCGTGGGTAGGCCCCCCACAGGGTAGACTGATGACCTAGTTAAGGTCGCAGGAATCCGCTGAATGCGGATGGCGCAGGGCCGGCCATTGTGGCAATCTTTGGGGTAGGCCTATGTTCAGCAGTGGACGTCTTTCGGCTGATATGATGATGATGTATTATAGGGATACCGATCAAAAATCGACAATTATAAAACAGAAAATTGCAAAAACTGAAGGTTTCTATCTTGGACCACAACACAACCTAAAGCAACACAAGGGTTAATATGGTACAGAAAAATGGCATTTTGAATTTTTCAATAAAGAATATCGATCTCGAGGGGTGAGTCAAAATCGACAAGGGGCGGAAGAAAATAAAAGTGCGATATTTCGTGCTCCAATGCGTGCACAGAAATAAATTGGACTAGAAGAAACAAACAAATGGAGACTATGCTTGCCGATTTTTTTTAACTTACTAGTTTACTACCGACTTCAGGAGATTTTTTTAGTAAAGTGGGGCTCGAACTACTAAACTACTACTAATAAACTGCAAGCTGCAAGCTACAGTTTGCACACGGTACAAATTAAGTAGGTAAGTACATACTACAATTAAAAGACAAGTTATACATAAATCACAAAATAAAAGCTTAGTTTACTTTTAATTTAACTTTTTTTTTAATAACTGTCCTTGTGCAAACATTTTGGAACGTTTCCTATTAAAATGACTTCTACAACACTATCTTGTGACATTGTACTGAGGGTGCTGATATAATCTCCGATGAAGTTTGTGGCTCTTTGATCCCTAGTTAGTCTAGTTACCTCAACCGACATTTAAATAATTTATAATAATTGTATGTAAGCATAAAAAACATGCCGTAGGTATATTGCGCATCGTCATCAGCCTACACGCTGGGCAAGCGGATTGGCGATCGCAGTAATGTTTCCAATATGATGACGCTGCTGCCCATCATCAATGTGCTATCAAAGAATGGTCAGTGACACTTCAATCCCTTAGTGATGGGCTCTTACGACACCCGCGGGAAGAATTGGTGTGATAAGAAATTCTTACTGCCGTCACCACATAAATTAATATTAAGGTTCATTCAGACCAAACGAGCAGTCGCTATTCTATCCCCCACTCTACGAATTTCATTCGTTACACAACACAAAACGTGATTCGTCGAAATTCGTCGATTTCGTAGAGTGGGGGATAGAATTTTAGCAAATGCTCGTTTGGTCTGAATTAACCTTTATATTGCGTATATCGCGATACTTCACTTACTCATAGAATCTCTTTTTTTATCCAATTATATAGATTTCAAGATAAGTATTAATATAAAACCCCGAACGGCGCCTAATCTTTTCATGCTACACAGATTTTAAGACAATAAGTACTTATTGTTTTATATTGGAGTACCTAACGAAGCACAATTCATCAATCTTAAACAACCAAACAAAGTTCGTTATAACAGTTAAGTTCCCATAATACAATCCCCTGATCGGTAAACATTACACCATTATCCGCGTCAATCTAAGTCTAAACTTTCCAAAGTTCCACCTGAACCAAATCCAATATTTGCACCGCGTAATAATACACTTTCTATTCAACCCCAAGTATACAAAACGTCAAATTTAAATGGTGGGAGTGAGCCTGTAGGACCGCTTGACGGATGATCGTTGCAAAATATTATCCCTATTGAAGGGTTTAGATGACACGACTCTAGTCTTTATTAACACTTGGTAGAAACTACAATGAAATGTCAAATCACCAGCTAAAGGAGACCTCCCAAATGCAGATTTCCAAGCGCGATTTTCAGGCCGCGAGTATCCGATTATGCTGGTGGTTACGTGGTAGACAAGGTTCAGAATACAGTGAATTAAAACATTCCAGATGACGGGAGATTTTGTATAATGTATCCGAGAGGCACAGGTGACAACGTAGATAAACGAAGCCTATTTATAAGTGTCAAAGTCACAACTCTCGGGGAGAAAAATGAAATGTTGTGACAGTCATTATGATGCCGTGTATTTTAGGGGTTCTTTGGGGTTTTATCTACGGAGTTAAGTTTATTTATGGAAGCCGGTTGTTAAATATATATATATCTTCACAAAAGTCAAGGACATATATAAGAATTGAAAACGTCCTATTTTAGTGCAGATAGATAGACAGGTACATAGTCCAAAAATATTTCTGTCCTCAAAGGCCTTAAATGTTTTTTCTACTCCCGTACTTTTACGAGTCATTTACAGGGCCGTGAATACACCTTTAAGCCCCTACCTTATATATGTCAAGATAAGTCTATATTGTCTATTCTCTATTCCCTATAAACGCATTCGGTCGGACATACACGCAGTGGGTTTTTTGGATTTTATGACACCTCGTGTATACACGACATAATGAAATACATGGCTGCCAACCTAATTTTAAATGTAATTTCTGATGACTAGTAAACCATAGAGGAGCTTTCTTTTTTAATTTTCATCAGCCCATAGTCGTCCACTGCTGCCTTCCCCAATTCGCGCCACCATGCTCGGTCCTCAGCTCTCCGCATCCAACCCCGCCACTTTCTTTAGATCGTCGGTCCATCTGGCGGGAGGGCGGCCCACCGGGCGAGTCGTTCGCGGTCTCCACTCCAAGACTCGTCTGCTCCATCGGCCATCGGCTCTTCAACAAACATGTCCCGCCCACTGCCACTTCAGTTTGCTATGCTCGTAGTTTCTCTGAAGGACAAAATCCGGAATCAGGAAATCCGACGGAGAACCAAGGTCACCGACATAGCAACGAGGGAAATAACATACTCATACATTATACCTACTATACAAAAAATCGCTCTGGGGAAAATGAACTATATGTTTCACTTGCCCAACTTTTTTTTGTTTGTCCATCCATCCTATAAATCTATGTAATACAAATTGTTCTAGCTAAACGTATTTTCTTATTGTAGATACCTAAAAACACAGAAAAAGGCCAACCGGCGGTGATATTGCTAAAATAAAGTAAAGTGACGTTAACTATGGCTAGTAAATTAAGTAATTATCAATGCCTCGAACAACCCGGCTCTGGAATGTTCGGCACTCGGGCCACGTTGTCACTCGATCGGCGGCATTCGATACTGTACAGGATGCCTCGAATAGTTCTCATAGTTCGCATTTTCGATATCCTATAATTTTGAGGAAGAATTTAGGGGAGAGTCGGGTATGTTGATATTATTATGATGCATAGATTCAGTGCAGCGTAAGGACGTGAAGGTAGGGTGTAGACATTTTTGGTCGTAAAGGTACACTGATGGAATTTAGGGATGTATACCATTTCCGTCTAAATTGAATTTAGGGAATTTATATGATAATTTGTAATTTG
>JALPQI010014649.1:0-19801 GCA_025490895.1 Thaumatotibia leucotreta
GATAAGTCAGGCCCGAGCTACAAAATACAAAAGTGTCAAAATTTGCACGACGCGCCCCCTGCTAAACTCAAAATAGGTATAGCACAGCCGGCCGAATATTCGGCGGCCGGATATCGAATATTCGGCCACTGGTCAGGCCGAATATCCGGTATCCGGTATCCGGCCGAACAACTATCCGTTGCATCTCTAGTTTGTCACCCATAAATATGTTAAGCAAAGCAGTATACGAGTAGGTACGACATGACTTTAACTTTTATTTTCGCTGTAGGTATATAATAATATTATCTAAGGAATAAGTACTGAGTGTTCTACAATATTTCGCGTATACCTTTTAAAAGCATTATTTACATTAGTTACTTAATTGAAATTTATTCCTACGTTAATAAGTCGTACGTATATGTAACCGGTAAACTATATTGATCGGTCTAATTAATACTTACCAACAAGATCGATGAACCAGATCTCCCTATCGATTAGCGATAGTTATATCCCCATCCGCTTAGCGAAATAAGATGTATCGCCCGTATCGTTTACATCCTTCGCCATATTTCTTTGCGTGAGATTTACACAACTCCACAGATCACCACAAGTACGTACAAGATGGCTCTATAATGTATGTTTTTTTAATCGCGCTATATTTTTTTTAGACTTCGCAAATCGTACGGGAGGCTGGCTTCAGAAGGCTAGTAAAAACGATTGAATTCAAAGCAAAATTGAAACTTCTAAATACTTACATGATTAATGATACGTGATGATTTACTATGATAATTGAATTGTTAATAAATAACTTTATTACGTGTAGTTTTAATATTATCTCAAACAGTGACCAAACGTAGATTTTTGTACCAAGAACTGATATTGAAAGTTAGTTTTAGGTTAGTCTTTGCCATTCATTGCAGTTTTTTGAAATTGTATCGAGCAGCAATATAATGCGAACACTAATTTGACACATAAAGGAATTATGATAAACAAAGTTGTAATCATGTGTTGACACATTCAATTTTGAATTATTTTGTGAAAAGATTCGGAAATTCATTTATAAATCACATGAAAATTAGTTTCATAGAGTATTCACTAGTAGTAGTTGTGTGAGGCGTGGACCATGACGCAAAAGGACAGAGAGATACTGGAAGCCTTTGAAATGTGGAGCTGGAGAAGAATGGAGAAGATAAGTTGGACAGAAAAAATCACAAATGAAGAAGTGCTTAGAAGAGTGAATGAAAAAAGGAGTTTGTTAAAGATTATAGAAAATAGAAGAGGGAAAATGTTTGGCCACCTTATACGACATGACGCTTTGATAAAAAACATAATAGAAGGAAGGATTGAAGGGAAGCGAGGAAGAGGGAGACCTAGAAGAAGTTACATGAAACAAATAAAAGAGAAAGTAGACGTTGTGTCGTACAAGGAAGTCAAGGAGGCGGCTTTAGACAGAGTTAGATGGAGACAGCTACATTCATCAGTTACGCCGACAAGAGTTTGACTCTTAAATTTATGATGATGATGAGAGTATTCACTAATGACTTGTTTGGGATGATATAGAAAAAAAATATTTTGTAATCTAATACCTTTGTATCTGTATCACCTTCTCATGTCTGTTGTTTTCCCCAATAAAGAAAATAAAATAAAATAAAATCCCTCGGTCATTTCATCTCAAACTCAGAAGCGAAGTCTGGTGTTGGCCTGTGTATGACACTGACAGTATCAAAGACAGTCATGGACCGTTTCCTCTCCGGAACTTTACGTACCTATGTATCATGTCAAGTTCTTTTATAGATTGTATTTACTTGTCAAATAAACGAGTATAAGTAGTTGTAAATTATCTCTAAATGAATGTACCTACCTACAAATACTACGCTTCAATCTTATAGCATTAGAAAAACAAACCTACCTATTTTTTATTGAAAAATATTGAACAATTATTTCGCAAAATACATGTAATCTAATTTAAATATCCATGCACAATTGCACATTAGTGCTCTAAAATGCATCCAGAAACCGTTGGCAAATGACCAGCATTAAAAACCAAAAGGAAAAACAGACACTCGTGTTTTCAATGACTATTATCTACGATTGCATAAACTATTATTATTTATAATTTATAATTGAAACACGTACCAATGCTGTGACTTATTTCCAACAGGTGGTAGTTTATGTTATTTCTAAGGCTAAAAGATCTAGATTTATCTATTAATACTTTATTTACCACATTCACAAGTAAATGTTTTTTCATCACACTTGCTGTCTAAGCGCGCCATTGCTTGCATGTGTAGAGTAATAGAAAAGTTAAATTCCCTAGGGAGTAATAGAAATCTCAGTACATCATTCAATAATATTTTGTCTTAAGTAAGACTTTTTTTTGGGCAAGTTCTCACACTCTCGTTAGTGATTCCGTACTTACCTCCCTTGATGCACAATGTACTATTACTAAAGTAGATAATGCGTAATTCTGTATATCTACTACTGGAGCTCGTACAGTAAACTATTTTTACTAAATTTTTAATATGAAATTATTTTTTTTTTACAAAATGTAAATTAAATCCTATAAAATATGAAAACTTATCGACCTCGTCTTAACGAAGCGGTTAATAATATCTGAAGTTTTTTGTTAGTTGCTAAAGTAATATTGCATTGAAATTTATATTTATAGGACGTGTATGAAAATGCGATGTGGTTTTAAGAATGTATGAGACAAGACAATTACCTGAGTAAGTGTGATTGCTTACTGTATTGGCGTTAAAAAGAATTGGTGTTGGCCTTACACCAATTCTTTTTGGGCTTATTTTTGAGAGTTTTTTTAACAGTCACAAATTACTTTACTTTATATCATTTCTAAAATTACATAAAAACCAAGTTACCTAATTACCTACGTTAGCACATTCAGAATCTTCTTCTTTTCTAGCCTTTTTAGACCATTTCGGTATAGGCCTCCTTCAATGCTTTCCATTCTCTCCGGCACCGGGGTACATGCATCCAATTTGCGCCCGCGGTCGTCTTTACGTCATCCTTCCAGGATGCTTAGCCAAGTTGCCAATCGCTAGCGCTTAATCGTCAGTCGCAGCTAACTGTCTTTGTCGCTCTAATATTAAAGAGTGACAGAGAGGGAAAACTACGGTACGCTACTAAGCGCTAACGCTTGGCAACTTGGCTAAGCATACAGGGCATTTGTGGTCGCTTCTCTCCCCATGGCTTCCAGTCAAGAAGACGTTTGCACCATTCAGAATCAATACAACAAATATAGAGTACTTTCTGTAGACCCAGAAGTAAAAAAATCCTATCCTAATTGGGTCATGAATCTTCATCTCATTCCTCGGTTTCAATAAAAGCCCACATGCTGGTATCATACTGTATTGTTCGAAGATTCCTACTAGCCAAACATTGACGGAGGACTCGCCTGGGGTACCTCAATTAATTAACGTAATTGTACAGCATGAAAAATATCCGCTATTTTTCACAACCATAGCAAAAGAAGCCTATTAAAAGATTTATTTAAATTGCCTGGAGGTTACAAACCAGTTTGTAAACGATATCACACGCGGTCTATAGATGCCGTTTAATTTCTGTTTTGTTGCCAAAAGTAAAACATGGGACGTGAGAAAGTCATTCTCAATTTGATCTAGTCAAAACACGTCATCTGTTGTGACTACTATGTAGATGACTACTGTCAGGCGTCATTTGCCTAGTTGGTAGCGACTAGCGACTCTACGACGCTGGAGGTTACGGAGTGAAATCCCGGCGAGGACATTTGTGTTTTTAAGAAATTTTTTTCCTGATCATGGTTGTTTTCTTTATATGTAGGTATTTATATATCAAATATAGAGGGTAATATTTGTGTCTTGGGTCACACTGAGGAACTTTATTTACTATGTAGACAACCAGGAAATTGAATGACAATAGTTAGAAAATGTTATAATTTTCTTAATTTAACTGTTTGTTTTTCTTTTCAAATTTAAATTCAATACAAATTGTTTAGTTTGACTTGTGACAACGATTATTCAAAAACGAATACTATAATTCCATTAATAGGTAACTGTGGGCTCAAATAATCCGCATAATCATGTAGGGTAGATATTGTCACACCTTTGAGACCGCAGGCCCATTTCAAATAAGATTGCTTCCGATCACGAAGATCAATTTGCCACCACGACACAGCCTATCCATATATTATTATTGTCCTTTTTGCTGATTATAGCAAAATGCCAATAAAATTGTGATCTATTGCAGACCTCCCGCATACACGTTGAATATTTGCGAGAAACGTCTCAATTTGTCAATTGATCAACCCTTATTTGAAGAAAATGAGATGTCACCTTGTGTGGGCAGGCGGACCTTCCTGTATCACGCAGCGCACCGGACATAAGTTTTGACGCCATTACAGATAATGAAAAGATAAAAATAATCAATGCTTGACCACAATACTCACAATTCGTATCGTTTTAGATCACTTCTCTGACCACAACACAAAATGAACCTTACCGATTTAAAAATTACCCTCCATTCTCTTTGGCACATTTTTTTACGATTGCAACTTTCTGTTTTAGAAAAAAAAGTTTATCATCCCTGGTCGAACCTTTTGTACTATCTGATCTACTTACTTTTTTGCCCGTATTGTTCCTGGGTGAGTAATGGTGTTTAACTTTTTGTTTTAAATCCGAAATCCTCTGGCAAATATAAACAAGTTAGCGAGAAAAGTTGAATTTCGCATTTTATCTTGACACGTGGTGGTGGTCACTAAAGATTAGAGGTGTTAAATTATACTTTTTACATGTTTTTGATTTTGTTGACAAAGCATTTCAAACACAGTGGCTTAGTGGAATTTTAAATAGGGGCCTAGCTGTTGTCAATAATTGCTTTCTACTGCTGGTTGGGCGTGACCAACATTAAGATTGTTTAAAAACCCTGAAGGTGGATGGTTCAATTTCATGTTGTACCTACAAGTACAAATCGTCATGTTGAGCCTCTGAATTCGCATAGATACCTAATCATTAATTAGAAATCCGTAGGCTTTTAAATGAAAAATGAAATGAAATGAAAAATATTTATTTGATGCTAAAAATAGAAACAAATAGAAATCTTAATCTATGTTAAAGCTTAAACTTAAAGTACAAAGCATCAAAATGGATGCCACTCAGCATATGCCGATAACTAAAGGGCTTTAGTTATGGCGCTGGTTTTCAGGGCAACCAGAAATGCATATCATCCTGATGGAAACTTATTCGTAATACAATAAAAATAGATAGTAACTCTAGGACCTCTATCTAGGTGTTGATAGATTATCAAGGCGACTTTTCATTTATACCTAATGATATGACTCAGCGCTTAAGTACTTTGTAGCAACTGTGAGTATATTTTAAATACTCTTTAATGAAGCCAGCTAATCTTAGCTGCCTTCGAAAAACTTTCGATCGCACAGCGAACAATACACACTCAAGCTCTTTTGTCCATAACACTCGTTGGCTCATTATTTCCTTCCCTTTCGATTTCTATCCCGATAAAAATCGATATCATTAACGAAATCGAAACCTACGATGCGTTATGTGGCTGAATGTCCTGTTCACAATGCGACTCCACAAAGCGACCACGTAATAAAAGCGCAATAAAAAGTAAAATCAGAGTAAAGGAAGTGCATGGCGGGCGGAAATGCAAACTGGCATTGTGCGAACTTGCACGTGTTCCGGAACGTTCTGTTGCCAACCGGGCCCGTGGAGCCTACTGTCGAGCCTGTTTCAGACTTTGAAGACGGCGAGAACTTACAGGTTACCGTTTTGACAGCCCAAGTAGCCTAGACCCTGCCTGCAAAGCTGGCTAGATTGGATCCTGATCTGAAAATAATCACTATGTTTCACCATTGTGCACAAATAGCTGCAATAAGAATTAGAGTAAATTAAGTGGAATGGTGCAAATATTTGGTGTCAGCATCCGTAGCCTAGTTGGTAGTGACCCTGCCTACGAAGCTGCAGGTTCCGGGTTCGAATCCCGGCGAGGGCATTATTTGTGTATTTATTTATCACAAATGTTTGTTCCTTGGTCATGGCTGTCTATGTATTTAAGTATCTATATGTATCTATCTATTATATATATCGTCGGCGTCGCCTAGTACCCACATCACAAGCCTTAATTGAGCTTGCCGTGGGACTAGGTTGATTTGTGTAAGATGTCCCAAGATATTTATTTATTTCACTTACAGCCACATAAAATTATATACCTATTAATGTTAAGAAAACGTTCAATGACGTCACAATATCTCTAGTTTAAAACGCTTACAAATGTGTAGCTATACGCTTTGGCGATCACAAAATCGAAGTCAAATTGATTTTTAATTACCTGCTGTTATTTAATAAATTGTAAATTATAATATAATTATAATATATGTCGGAGATATGAGTTACTAAATCTAGAAAACGATAAGCAATGTTTTGCTTGGAGTGGTCTTTGCTTGGTCCATGCAGGTTTGCAGGTAGATGATACCAACCTATGAACAAACAGGTGGCTGCTGGCCTGGCAGTATAAAAGGTCACTACTGCAGTGTTCATCAATTCATTCCAGTGTTAGACATAGAACGATTCACTCTTGTCTTGTTATGTGAAGGGTTTACATTCTTACGAGGGAAGTTATTTCTATGGGGTATGCATCTATGCGTGGACGCAAGCTTAGAACTCTCCATTCGTTTTCTACTACTGCGTAGATGCGTAGATACAAGATTTTGTAACGAGTAACAAGTAGCTAGGCCTCTTAGCTCGGCTGTCATTAGGGTTCCCGATATCAGCAAGTGGGATAAAGAATCAAGGCTCACGTAACAGTGAGTACTGGTATTGCATCACATGTAAACGGTAAGGTTTAAAATCGACAACAGTTGGTAAGGTAATGATTGTTCACTATGTTTGCAGTTAAGTTTGATTTGAGTCGTGATTTAGAAAACTGCTGCTGTGGGTAGGTATCCTACCCTATTGAAAAAAAAAGAAATAAAAACAGTAATTCTAGTGATTTCAAAGTATATCATGACCCATACTTATTACTTACTTAGTTGTGAAATACTAGCAGTACCAAAATATGGGCAGGTAGCCCTTTGTTTTGTTTTGTTTTCGAGTCTACCAAAAAATAATTTGTGATAGTGATAAACATTTTCAATCCATGCCTTGTGTTAAAAGTTTTCTATGCGTGTGAAATTACCGTTACAGATGTTCAACTTCAAGATCAACAAGCTCACTGTCATAGTAGTCTACAGTTTCATCCATGATGAATATGCTGTGACTATGAAACGAGCGCAATTTCTTGCGATACCTATGTCCAAGAAATTAAGAATTGAAGACGCCAACTCTATGGTTATTTTGGAGCAACGGAAATTAAAGGACAGGTTTCTTTCCAATTGTTTTAATGAAAAATTAGAAGCAGTAGTTTAAAGAACTAACGGTTGACATTTCTGTTTGTAACGTTAAGTTTTTGTGTTTTTAATACGTTTTATTATTTGCGAGATTAATTTGATTATAGTAAAGTGAAGCACAATCTTATTTTGATGTCGAGTATAAGATGAGGTCAGTGTCTAACCTCAAACTTTAGGTACTTAGTGTTATGATTAGGTCTAGCATTCCAATTATCTCAACATCTGTTCAAAACTGCTTATTGCTAGTCTACTTGAAAAAAAAAAGGAAATCAGTCGGCTTTGACTTTACTTTGTTTTTGTGATAAAAATGATATCGTACAATTTGATGATTACAGTTCAACATGGTGAGTCAGAACGAGCTGCCGGCCTGCAAGTTGTTGATGTCATGCCCAGTGGCGTAGCAGGTGTCGCTACTGCCTACCGTGAACACGTGGTGCAGCACGTGGTGTGGACACGTTGTTAATCCGCTGAGCAGTTCACATTTTTGTTGGGCTATTTGAGGTCTGAGCTAATTGGTGAAACTAATGTTGTTGTAGCCATCGAGGGTTTATTCCCTTTCGATTCTATAGAGTTGAAAAAAAAATTGGAGGAAGAAATGCAAAATTGAAACTAAATTAGACATCAATGTTACAGTTACGCAAGTTTAAAATAAACAAGTTTTATTAAACGCATTGAGATCGGTTATAATAATTTCTGAAGGGTGATGATGATGGTCATGATGGTGGTCATGATGGTGGTCATGATGGTGGTCATGATGGTGGTCATGATGATGGTCATGATGGTGGTCATGATGATGGTCATGATGGTGGTCATGATGATGGTCATGATGATGGTCATGATGGTGGTCATGATGATGGTCATGATGGTGATCATTGTATTGATCGTGGTGATGATCATGATGGTGGTTATGGTGATGATCATGTTAGTGGTCATGATGATGATGGTGGTGATAGTCATTTCTCATTATGTGGGCTGTCCATAGTTTCAATTTGACTACTTTAGTTTAATTAAAGTTGTGGATTATAATTATTGGAATTAGTCATTTAGTTTGCAATCGTAGAATGAAACATTTTACATTCAGTTTGGTTACCTTTTCTCAGACTGCATACACCATTTTATCATTCGTAATCGTAGGTGTAAAATCGGATCTATTTTTCCGTCTCCGTGCGGCCACGATTGTGGGTGGCATGCGTTTGGTTTGATGGTGTAATCGGTCGATGTGTTTTTGGTTTGGTTACCGGATGGAGGTAGACCAATTTTGTTGTTGCTGGATGGAAGCAACTGTGGTTTTGGTTACCGGATGGAGGTAGACCAACTTTAGAGTACTGTAACCCATTTGTTGGTTTGTTGAAGTGTTTCATTTGACTATTGTAGAACTATGTCTGTTACTGGCTAGTAAAGTAGTAAGTACATAGACTGACTAGTCTATTCGAATGTTAATGAAGTTGATTTTAATTCCCTGGATTGATTAAACAAGTACCTAAATAATTTTTAAATTTAATGAATTCAAATCATCACTCATGTGAGCTTTCAATGGACCGAGAGCAAGTCCGAGGGATTGAGCGTGATCTAATAATCGCATCGGAAGTTCCGAAGCATGTAAAAGGTGCACGTGGACTGCTTTTTATGTGCAGTATACTCTTTGCGAGGAGTAGCACTTACGCGGCTGAGATGGTTCTAACTTCTGATAGGTTATTGGATCCTAACAATCCGATGGACAAAAATGAAATCTGGTGGTTATGGTGTAACCTGGTTGAGTAATTTACGTTTTTGTTTGAGTCGAGAGGTTGACTCATTTGAATCATTCATTAATTG
Source organism: Thaumatotibia leucotreta (assembly GCA_025490895.1). Lineage (NCBI taxonomy): Eukaryota > Metazoa > Arthropoda > Insecta > Lepidoptera > Tortricidae > Thaumatotibia > Thaumatotibia leucotreta. The sequence goes on from JALPQI010014649.1 coordinate 9,194, forward strand.
AGATCATTTTGACTTATCATTTTGGTAATGCCACAAAAAAAAAAAAAAAAGTTATTGTTGTTAAACGGGATGAAGTGACTATGTCACAATGTGAGTTTACGATGGACATAAACGTGACTTGGGTTCCTTAATTTTGATTTTACTGGTAACTAAAACTGAGCTAGTGGCACTATCAAAATTGTCTAACAAATTGAAGTTCATGATGATTGAATACAGATAACATTTTGTTGTTAATTAAAATGCTAGAAAGGCAAGTACCAATTGAAGTAGATGAAGATTGTTGTGGTATGAAGGATGAGGTTCTCAGTTCGGTTGGTCGACCGTACCAGAGGCTTGATCGTAGCCGTAGCCCGTTAGAAGTCGGTGTCTACCTTTGAGTAGTCCGTGGGTACGCGGTGCGCGATAAGCTCTGGCGGAGGTCGGGTCTTGTAGAGACCGTAGAGTCATAGGGTTGACTCGGCGATCTCTTGGGGATGCGCGTAGTGTGGTTATGTGATAACCAATAGGCCACGAATGAGAGACCTGCTTCCGAAAGATTGCCGTCATGTGTTTTACGTAAAAGGTGGCTATGAAAGCCAGGTGGTACTTGTCTGGTCTTGCATTTAAATTGGTGGTAATGAATTGACTTTAAGTGATCCTAAATTCAGTTGCAAAGAATAAAATTATTTTCCTTGAGTTGAGTTGATCTTACGTAGACAGATCATTTGGTCAGGAGTAACCGAGTGGTGACAAAGATTACTGATGTACGTGTTTGTTTCAGATACAAGCGAGGTCGCTTGTCTTGTCAGTATGGCCGTGTCGGAGATATGAGTTACTAAATCTAGAAAACGATAAGCAATGTTTTGCTTGGAGTGGTCTTTGCTTGGTCCATGCAGGTTTGCAGGTAGATGATACCAACCTATGAACAGGTGGCTGCTGGCCTGGCAGTATAAAAGGTCACTACTGCAGTGTTCATCAATTCATTCCAGTGTTAGTCATAGAACGATTCACTCTTGTCTTGTTATGTGAAGGGTTTACATTCTTACGAGGGAAGTTATTTCTATGGGGTATGCATCTATGCGTGGACGCAAGCTTAGAACTCTCCATTCGTTTTCTACTACTGCGTAGATGCGTAGATACAAGATTCTGTAACGAGTAACAAGTAGCTAGGCCTCTTAGCTCGGCTGTCATTAGGGTTCCCGATATATAATTGTAATATAATTGTTAATTCTGTTGCGATATTTTGTTTGTAAACTCTTGGTATCTTCCAAAACAGTTTTATGATGCCATTCCAAATACTAGAGGAATTAGAAGGACTTGCAATATATTTTCATTGTTATCGATTTGATTCCTTGGAATAAAAATATAATAGTTATATAGACTTGAAGATAGGCTACTAAAAACTATTGTAATAAAAAAATAACCGCCATTTTTTTCATTGCTGGTGATTCCGATGAGTTCAGCAAAGTACCTAACGCTATACGTCTTACCTGTCATATGATTCACCTTTGTTACAACACGGACATCCAGCAATTTTGATACTGACCACAGACCAAATTTCTATAGAATCCACCACAAAGCTACCTCAAATAATAGCTCGGGGACGATATATTATCATGGTGCATCTATTACGTTTTTTTCGAGGCATACCTAGCGTACAGCGTCAATAAATGAAATAAAATACGAAATTTTTACAAAAAATCTGTCGGTCGCACAGCGGGTCCTGTTTGCGGCTTTGTCGCGCCCACAACCTCACAAAAGGCAAATAAGAGAACAGTACCTCGCAAAACCTTCATCTAAATACCATCCTATTGAAGTTTAAAAGCCGTAGAGAAACGCGTATTGTTCGGGTCGAATGCGGTGGCGAAATTAGATTCGTATTATAGTTATAGTTTAGAACTCGCGATTGTCTACTGAAAAACCGTTGAAAATCAAATAGATGTTTTTAGTCACGCTGCCCATTACAAAAGTTACTTATGAGATCGATAAAAAAATAAGCGTAGATAGTAGAGATTTATATACGTTATCGAATGTTTGAAATAACTTTGTAGACACCTACCTTACATACATACCCACCGAAGTCTAGCATTAACATATTTAAATATGGATCAAACTTGGTGATTTGAGTCTCACGTTAGTTATAATTCTAAAGTCTAAGCATTACATCCACAAATCACAATGTAGGTCAGGTATATTGAACTTTTCAATCTGTGAATTATATTTAGTTAGGTATATGGGGTTGCAAAAAAATAAGAGTGTTCCCGCTGCTAGTACGGTTTTGGGAAGCAGAATAAACCCCTTAGAGGATTTTTAGGAAATAAGTTCCAGTTTCAGAAGTAAGTACCTTACCTAGTAGTTCAACGTAACGTAAAATAGACCCTTCTAAAACTTTCAAAAACCTACAAGGAGATTTTTTCTCAGCCCAAAGTGCTCACATCCAACGGGAATATACCTACTAACATTTGGCCACCTTGTATTTTATAATCAGGCCTATAGGCCTATAGGCCTGATTTTAAAATGTTTGCGTAAACGTCGGTGTACATCAAGGGTCCCTCTTTTACAGAAATCATATAATCAAACAACTTCACACTGGCTAGACTTAGTACAAACAATGTCTCGTTAATCCACCAACTTCCTTAAACATGCGACAGTGTTTTTTTTTCCTTTTTTTGGTCGCACTATGGAAGGTCCTTGGCGTTGGCCGAATGTAATTCGAGCTGATAGTATCTGGATGCATTTTGTCCTTGTGGTCAGAGGCAGCTGCCCTATAAGCGCCGTGTTTTGGTGCATTGTTTATAGTTTATAGGATGCCATGTGCCAATCAGATCAGATCGCAGGTGAGATTCTTCGTAAAATTATTTAACATTCCTTGTCTTAAAAAACAGGGATTAATATAAGAAAAAATACAATCGATTTGCCAAAAGGGCAGGCTTATGAATAAAATCTTAATCAGCGGTGGCTAAAAGGATAGAAAAGCAAATATGGTGATTAAAAACAAACAGGTACGAAAAAAGGGCGGGCTGATTAATCTGGGGGCGAGGTGCGCCCGCGCCGATCACATCGGAATTGGCGCTGCGCTGTCAAAATTTACGCGGGCATCTCTGGCATAGGGTGACCATGAAGTTAGTATACTGGTGTGGACTGTATGGCTTTGAGAAAAAATGCAAATAATTTGATGTAGACTAACCCATTCATAAACGTCTGTTAACTTAGCAAGCCTAAGGATTGTTTATCCCTTTCGGTCTTACCAATATGTCCACAAGAGTGAAAGGGACAAACAAAACTCAGCGGCTTGTTAAGTTAAGAGGCATTTATGAATAAGGGGTTTTATATTTAAATGCATTAATATCAATATGTTCACTCAAGAAGAAGCAAAGAAACGCGACGGAAATATAAATATGTCACATAAAAAAAAAAAAAAATAATGTCTTTAAAATATGTAGTTATAAAGAGATCGTGATCTCATACAGCCAGTCGCCAATAACTTACATAGTAGAAATTCCAACAACATTTGGTAACTGGCACAAAACATTACAATTATAAAATGTTTGTTACTACTTTTTTTTTGCGTAACAAGCAATGAAAATAGGTCTTTTGGCATGCACATTCTTCATGAAGTACCTACTTCGTTTATATGGTATGTACGTAAATATGTCTTACGAATTACCATTTGATATTTCCAAGGAAACCGGATTCATCCCAACGTTCCCAACGAGGGCCCTTACGGTCCAGCCACGACATTGGTCTAAGGCGACCAGCGGCGAGCGAATCCATGAGTTGAAGCGGGATGCCGATATGGGTACGAGAGGGAGCACCATACGTTTTCCGCTAAGCCTAGACCGATGTCGTGGCCGCGGCGTTAGCGAGACTACTCGTAGTCTCGCAAAAAGCCTTAATGCTTAAACCAAGACGGCGTATAATTTAATATTGGTTGAAACAGCAATACTCGTGGTCACCCTGACTACCCATTTATCGCATTAAATCGTGTTATTAATATTTATAGTTGCAGTTTAAGGTCCAATTATTTTTTCTTATTTGTTTTAGCGCGAGGGGGTACAGGTGCCGACTTTGATCTCGGCCGAAACCGTATCAAAACCTATAAAGTTTAACATAAGCTATCGGAATACACGCTAAATATTTAATTTGGAGTAATATAGCTGTTTGGTGCATGATTTTATGGGAAATAAAAGTCAAGTTTGAGTTAGTACATAATTTTAGATATTTTATGATTATAACGTACACTTTTGCCTGGTTTTACTGGTTTTAAAATGAGGTAATTACGAACGAAACATTAACCTATGATCTACGAGTACGGGCTGAAAAATACACAAAATACCGCATTCATTGTTCGCATATGTAGTTCTCCCAGTTTAACCCCCTTATTCATAAACGTCTGGTAACTTAACAAGCCGCTAAATATTGTTTGTCCCTTTTGTTCTTATGACACATTGTTAAAACCGAAAGGGACAAACAATTATTAGCGGCTTGCTAAGTTAGCAGACGCTTATGAATAAGGGGTTTAGTCTCCCAAACCCAAATGCACAAAAATAATTATTTCCAAGCACTTAAACAAACACAGGATTGTTGGATTTTACAAGCACTGTGACAGTTCCATTTAAGGCCTGTTCAGGTTCACACTAGCGATTTACTTGGGCGATTTCTATGAGTTCGCCGCGTGCAAATGTGTATAGAAATCGCCCAGTTGAATCGCTAGTGTGAATAGGCTCTTAGATATGAAGACGACTGCACCTAATAAACCTTTATTAATACAAGTAGAATTAATCACTTAATGATATAATGATATTTCAGTTTGTCACGCAGCTACCAAGTTTCTTATATCAGATGAGTTACGAAATTATCGTCCATCCGTTTATTGCCTATTAGGCTTCTATTAAATATATTCAATTACTTCGCATTGAGCCGTGGGCTCCGCCAGTCGAAGCCACGCTGCCCCGAGGATTTTATGACGCCAATCAAACCATTAGCCCTATTAAAGGTCATTATGTCTATCATAATTTAACCAGAAACCCGAAGGACTATATATACCATGAATAGTAATGTGTACTAATATGGACCTACAAGACAAAACGCCCTTGATATGATTAAATTTAGATCGCTTATGTTATACGTCGGATAGTTCTCAAATTAAAATTCATTAAGTTGATGCGTTAAGTTAAGACCCTACTCCGGTACGGAGTTAATGGGTAATACGACATGCTGAGATGATTTAGATTATTCTGAACTTTCAAGTAAAACAGGTATGTAATTAATATTGTGAATGTGTCTAGTCTGGTGGTTGTCAGTCGCGCCAACTCGTCATTCATAGAGACTAATGGACATAAAATAAATATTAGAAAATAATAATTAAGCATGAATAATCTGAACTTGCAACCACCTTATATTTATTCGAAAATCAGTCAAAACTGTCCATCCTTCCTTTTTTTTCAATCATTTCATCAACCTTTATTTTTTGTCATTTGAATTAAATAAATATTTCATAAATATTATCCATAATCAGCCTATGATAGTCCACTGCTGGACGTAGGCCTCTCCTATTAACTATGCGTATAAACGCAGTAGGAGGTAAATGCCCATAATCGCCACGCTGAGCAAGCGGATTGGCGATCGCAGTAATGTGTCCACTATGATGACGCTGCTGCCCATCATCAATCTTTTATCAAGTAATGGTTTGTGACACTTTAATCCCTTAGTCGACTCTTACGACATCCGCAGGAGGAGTTGGGGTGGTGACAAATGTATTCTTACTGCCGTCACCGCACGGCCAATATATAAGTAATACCATTACATAAATATTATAAATAAATAAAAAACAAAAAATGCAAGTTAATTTTAATAATAATGTGGTTCGTCGAAAGCATCGCTAATTAAAAAAAAAAATAATATTAGTAAATATTTTGCGGACATAACTAAAATGACTATGCAGATTTAGTTGTTCGTTGATTACCCGATATAAGTAGCTATGTAACATTATCTTCGAACACAAGACTATGGTGTAGATGGCTTTAGTTATATCTGGAGTTATCTGTATACATTGTCTAGATACTCCTACCCTTATCATACTCGTAAGCTTTCAATGACAGTGTTCACTAAACTCTAGCGTAAAGCGTAAACTTCGCACAGTATCTCGCTCTTAGTAACGTATTGTAAAAGGGATGCTATGCGAATAATTATGGTCTTGTAGGCTTCTCCATCATGATAATGGTACTGTGTTTCTAAGGTTTCGTTTAAACATTCGCTCAAGTATGCCACCGCGCTTCATTGACACGATCCGTTCCAAAAATATGTCCACAATTTTTGACCTTGTTTCTCACATAATAAATGTTTGAAATGTTTACTTAAGGTGTTAATGTTTGCTGGTGGTACGATCTCGTGCAGAGTCCGCCCGGATAGCTACATTAGCTACCACCGTCTTATCCGTTAAGCTGCCGCTAAATAGTAGTGTTTAAACTGCTGTGTTTCGGTTTGGGGAGATAGCCGGTGTAATTACTGGCATAGATAGAGGCAATTCATCTAAGTCGTCAGGGTAGGCAGCGCATAGGCGATTTTTTAATCGCTATGTCCATGGGCCTCAGTTCCTGCTTTCCATCAGATGGGCTGAGAGCTCAGTTGTCTACCTTCGTCACATAAAAAAAACATAAAAAGTACTAACTAATAGCGTTATTTCATCGTTAATAAATCTTTGAACAATTTTCGTAAATTCTTGGCATGAGGTTCGGCCTGAGTCGGAATTTCGCTACAATTTGTCGAGTTTTTTACACTTGTCACCATGGTCAAATAGGTAGGGTAGATGTACATATTACAAATATATTTTTTGATGTCAATTAATTTCAGTCGATCATTATATGGTTCAACCTCTTGTCATTAATTCATAAAATTTTATTATAACGGCTTAATCAATTATAATGTAAATTATCCAACATGTGCGTATATTAACATGAGTAGGTACTGTTTGAGTCTACAAAAAGACCCATAAAGTTATACCACTCAGTGTAGTCATAAAATTATAATCATATCAATCCTCTTTTATGACAAATTACGGAATTCATTTATGTGCTTAGAGAAATTAAAAAATTCACTCGCTAAAATTAAGATTTTTTTGACGAATACGATTAAGTATAGGTAGTTTACAACTAGTATACAACTTAGCAACTGGTAACCAGGTTTGTTTTTTCTGTTTGTTTGAAAAGCTTAGTGTAATATAGTTTGTTACCTTCCCCACTGGCAAAAGTTATTTTTTTAAATATTTTGACTTGTAATATATTTAGTTGTACCCCCGCAAAAGTCTGTAAACCAAAGAAATTTTACTACAAATTTGATCTACATACTTTTGATGCTGACCGTACCTAGTTCATACATGAACTAGGTACGGTCGGTAAAATGTTTATTGCGTTTCAGGTACCTAACCTACAGGTTAGGTACCTGAAACGCAATAAACATTTTTGCGTGAGATAAAACCGAGGCGTTTTGTTGAAGAGTGAAAAATTATAATTGCCATCAATAAAACGGGTAAGAATAGCATGTTGTTGTGTTAAAGCATTTTATGAATATTGGCAATTCATAAAACCGAGTCGTATTACAGTCATTCAGATATATCGGAGCGGCCAGAGTGCTCATAAATATCTGAACACGCCTCTATTGTCATGGAGTTAGAGTACACGTTCAGATACTTCTGACCACCGTGACCAGGCCGATATATCTGATGACATCATCGACTGTACAGAGCTTGCACTCTTAACGCTGCAGATTTCATTTTATGATTATCATCAGAGTACAGAATTAACCAACACGATATAATCCAGACTACTTAATTGAAAACGTGTCATTGATTTGTAAACAATCATGTTATATTTATTCGATTTAATACAAATCACCATTCGATACACGTATTTAATCTGATACAGAGCTAGTACACTCGTTATTTTAATTATTCATATCGAAAGAAGTATCGTTATATTGTTTTTTATTGTATCATTCATAAGCCTTGTAACCACAATAATAAAAATATGCAGTTATACTTATAGCAATCAACGCGCGACTTTTAATATCATCCCCGTTATGCACAGGGCTATTTTAATAGGGCGGCATCTAAATTCCTTATTTTAAACTATACGATGCAATATTTTATGTTCTAATCCATTGACCCTTAATTAAGACGTTGATAAAAAGTGATTTCGACGGGAACTACAACCAAAATATACGGCGTGACTCAAAGCGGCCGAACTAATAGAGGTGCCCTCACAATTTATTTCAACTTTAATTTGGACCCAAATCTATCGGACGCGGTAAAACAGTGCCCTACCGCAAACTTCGAAAATAGTAAATTTCGTGCATCTATCTCTGTCACACTAATGATGCGATCTCTGGAGTGACAGAGACGAATGATTGAAATGTACGCACATCGAAATTTGCGGTAGGCTTCCAGGTAAGTATAGAAGTTGTATGGGTCCAGTGATGTCCAGATCTGAAAGCTCGGCTACAACTCAATTGAATTTGCATTTCGATTGTAAATGAAGCCTCATGGGCCACTAATGAGGTGTTAAAAGATTAATTCTTAAGATTTCACGTGAGATAAAATCAGATTTTTACGATAACGCGACAGTCGTAGCACAGGATGCCTTATGTTATGTAACTGACAGTCGATTTAATTTAGTTTTCCCTTCTCGTATTTGGGTCATTCTACTTTTCGTGACCATTAGTCTAATGAGAAAAAAAGTATAATTAACACTAAATTGATATTTAAAGTTATGTTTTAGTTATGTTTCTCAATTCAGCATAAACCATTTTTTTTATATTTAAAATGCTTGCATTGAATTCAATAATTATAAAAATATGATACGCAGTGGTAAATACTTTTTTTCATAGAAATTGAGAGATAATAAAGTTGCTCTGAATAAAATTTTACAGTAGGTAATTAGGTACTTGAAGTAATTGTGAAAACACAAATCAAATTATTTATTAATTAAATATTTTGATTTGTACTTTTATTTTTTTCTCCAGTAGTCACAACTACTTAATACTATATAAATTATAATGTCATATACCAAAGAAAAATCGACCAAGATCACCAACGTCCGAGGTGGGAATCGAACCCACGTGCTCAACTTTCGCGGCTGATGCCTGCACCGCTCGGCCACTCGGTCTTATTCCTTAAACAGGTAACTATTTATTAAACATAGGTATTTAGGAATTGACCGCTAGAACTAGTGATGGTAAAACGTATATCAAATTCGCAGCGTGGCGATTATGGGTATTTATGTACGGTAGTACATTTTCCTATGCGAATGGACACAATAGGTAATTGTGTCCATTCGCATAGGAAATAGGAGAGGCCTTTGTCTAGCAGTGGACTAATAAAGACTGATGATGTGATTGGAATTGATTGCTTATCTTATCTTATCTTATTGGTGGGGCCATTACGGATACACTTGGACCCATTGGGATCTTTTGTGTAATTGCCCCCTGTTTCGCCTACCCCAGGGATTGTTCTACCAACTCAATATGTTTGAGGATGGACCCTAGCGGTAGCGTTTTGATCTCCTTCGGTTCCAGATAGCCGGTTCCGAAGTCTTTCATCCTTTGTCTGGCAGAGCATGACATTTGCACATCAAGTGTTTCATTGTCTCCTCTTCTTCGCGAATTGAATGCTTAAATGAACCTAATAAAAAATAGAGAATGATAGTAGGCAATAGCCGAGTTTTCTAAAATATACATTTTACGAAAAATAGAATGGCCCCTTAATGGAGTACTTAGGTGTTCATTTTTTGTATGATGTTTCGGTTTTATTCCTTTCGAGTGTCATACTTATAGCATGATTGATGGTGTCAAATTGTTGATAAAGCACTTAATTGCATGTACTATTAAAACCTGTGAAAGTCATAAATCTTAAAACGATCGGCGGCGTAACAAAATCAATCGTCATAACTTTACGGCAGAAGCATTCTGTCGAATGTTTTATAACAATAAACGCTGTTAGAACCAATAGCTTCTGAGAGGCATAGTTTTGTGGTTCCATGTCGATGAAGAATGACGTATGTAGTTCGAAGTTATGTGGATATACGCCCTTTTAGAATGGGTTAGGTGTGCGATCATCGCTAACGAGTAGCATGTGATCATTAGGGCAATCATATACAAAAGTAAGAAGCAGTTTCGAGCACGGATGAAGATATCTTATGATCAATATGGTTATCTCGCGCTAATGGGGGCACGATGACTTTCTATAAATTAATAACAACAAGATTGTGAAGCACAATGACTGGATTTAGTTTAATGAGGAAGGCTCTATCTTTGCGGTCCGTATTATTATGCGGAGAATTCTTTTTACTTTTAAAATAAATGACTATTTAAAGTTTTCAACGAAGGTCTTGTTCATTTTTAAGATAAAATTTGCCATACATAATTGCAAACTTAAGCTACTTAGTGGATCAGCCTAGCCAAGATGCTATTTTGCAATATAGGTACGATAAGCGATAGGTAATAAATGTATGAGAATGACAGATTCAAACGAAAAGTCACGTGACCATCATACATTATATGGTCACGTGACTTGTCGCTTATCGTATACGATTGCAAAATGGCATATTGACATATTTATTGCCAAGCTTTAGAATC
>JALPQI010014650.1:0-26436 GCA_025490895.1 Thaumatotibia leucotreta
TCCAAAGAAGGCGTCGTTAGAGTGACAGAGAGAAATCCTCGAATGGGGATTTCGAAGTTCGCGGGAAGGCCGCTGATTAGGAAAAGTAGTTTTTTATTCGATAATGCTTCATTGTCGTGGCACACTTGTCTAACTATTCGTTTTCAAAATATACGTAATTTAGGGCTTCTCCAAAATAAAAATCCATTGCGTTAAGAAAGTTACTTCTGCAAACCATAAGGTATGGGTAATTATAGCCCTGTTTGAATTATAGACCTGTGGCTTATTTCACCATAATTACAATTGTGACAATTGTAAAATATCATTGTTACTGACGTCACAGGCGTCCGTAGGCTACGGCTACCGCTTACTGTCAGACGGCCCATGTGCTTGTTTGCCACCAACATAAAATTATTACTAATAACCTTATTATATCGTTAATAAACTACTTTTTATTTTCTGAAACCCGTGACAATTATCGCAAGGTTTAGTACAATTTTCATTAAATCTTGACATGAGGTTCGGCTAATGTCGGAATTTCGCTACAATTCTCGGTTTTTTTTGTGACAATTGTAATTTTGCTTCGCAAAAAAGTAGCTATTTACTGCTGATTTATTAATGTTCCTGCACTACATTTTACGTTGGTGGCAAACAAACGCACGGCCCTTCCGATGGTAAGCGGTAACTGTAGCCTATAGACGCCCCCGATTGCAGAAACCAATTCAATTGTAGGACTTGTCAATGTGGTGAAATTGGGGCCTGGCTATGTTTTTTTTGCAATAGACCTATTAAAGATATTCCCAGAATTACTGCAAGCACAGAGCCAAGTAATTAGTTAATACAAGTTACTACCAACTGTAACTTTGAACAAACTGAGAAACTGAATAATAAAGCTTCAAGTAATAAGATCCTTTTCCGTTAACGAACGACAACAACCACTGTTACTTTAATCTCCTTCTACTTGCAGTTTTTATACAACTACAGGTCACGGTATATTGGTTTTAGTGATTTTATGAAATGGCAGGACAGGGAGAGCAATTATGCTGAGTGAGAAGCTTTAGAGCTAGATGTGGTTTAATTTATGCTAAGAGTTTGTTATACTGCAAAAGAAGTACGTTTATAAGGTTATGTCGGTAGTATAGCTAAGGCTTAATACAAGAGATCTTTAAATAAACCTACTGACTTGTGAAATTTCTCACATTTAATTTGTATTCAATTATTTTTCCGTATAATATTTTCTAATTCTGACATTGTTTAATTTTACTTACTTTTAATTTTGTCATTACCTGTGCCGTAATGTTAGCCGTAATAATTATTCTGTATTTCCATGAATTTAATTATGTTTAAAGCAAATAAATTATTTGAATTGGAATTTGAAATATAATAATATGTTGGAAAAATTGGCATTGTGTGACTTTGTCTATGTTATAGAAATATCGTAAATATTGTTTAGAATCTTCCTATAAACCTTTTACTAAAAGGTATCACAAAATGTGTGTATATCTGTGAGACTTTTTAGTAAAAGGTGCCTCTTTGTCGCTTACTATTCAGACAGACTTTACTTGTACCTATCATGACCATAGTTATGCAGAAAAGGACCATCTTCAATTTTTTGTCAATGCAGAAAGCGACCTAAGTCAATACGGTAAAAAGTCAGATTGACAAAAACTAATATTTGGTCGCTTTCTCCAAAACTGTGGTCCTATATGGTTCAAAGAGAATTTATTCCCATGTTATGGGCAATTGGGAATAAATTACCTGATTCTTATTAAGAATTGGTACATTTATAATAAGAACTACCTACTCGTACATATTATTCGAATTCTAAGAACATTCTAAGCCTTTTAATAATAACGTTCCACTTAAAAAACTTTTGAAAACACTTTTGATTTGTATATTTATATGATTAAATGACGGCTTATTTTAGTAAATGCTTATCACACGCTTTTGGAAAAGATAATTCAGGCCTATGAGAAGGGTCTAGTGTTAATTAGTTGCGGTTTTACGTATTTACTAAACTACAAAAAATAAATTACACATTAGCAGACTAACCTAAGCGGCTAAACGGCTAAAGCTTTAAGAAGCTTAAAAACTTCTGGCGACGAATCCAACGTTCCCAGTAAATACAACTTATCGTTCGATCGAACGGAGAACGAAATCCGCTTGCTGCTAACAGCACGAGAGATTAACTTCGAGTGGCTGCTTTTTCCTGTATTTCATTGTCTTCTTAAATTCGATTTTTTACAATATGGTTATAAAATTAAAATACAAAATATAAACACATTATAAAAAACCTAACCAAAGATGCCGCGGGGCCAATCTGCCGGTGGTTAGGGCTGCAGGGAGTTGAACCGCCGGACTACGGAGCCGTGTCCAGGATTACCGCCTTCTGGGTCAAAATTCTTTTCGTTGTCTTGTTTCATACCACTCTGTCACGCTGTTTCGACTCAGGATACGAGTATAAAAAAACCAGTGCACTGTATTTCTTTTTCACGCTAGATTTTAATCCAGACATCAGAAATTGAAAACAAAACATCATCTCATACAAAAATCACCACCGCGTCACGTTTTTTAGGGACACAAATTAAGACAACGAAAAGAATTTTGACTCATCTGACCCTTGACCCAACCACCTAACGAGAGCCTCTTCAGGTGTTGATTATCTTAGCTATAATTACAAAGTAGGTATATCGTCGCGTACGGCTATATTTCAAAATCAAATTTTATGGCAGATGTGGGCGTATTGCAGGAAAATATGGTCACTTTTACCACACAATTCTATTTTGAGATGTGGCCGTATAGCAGGCGACGATATGTTGATCTTATTGTCATCTCATTAAAGATTACTTTTCATAAATCCTAGCATCATTGTTAGTGAAACCATACAAGGTGAAATTTTATTAGGTGTTCTCCGTTTAAATTGTTAAGTATCGTTTTCCAATAAGGTAAAAGAGAAGATTTTTTTTTTCATTTTTCTATAGCGCAGATCTTTCAAATTAGCCGATGCTCCATAGAAAATCAATAATTTTTGTGGGAGAAAATAAATTACTTCCGCCTTTTTCCTACTCGGAACACGTTACTGAAAATGCCCTTAATTATGGTTCTCCATAAAAAGTTCACTGTGCACTTATGAATGTTAACATTGTGACATTAAAAACTACCTTCGGTTTTTATCCCACGCTACAGGCCCTAGAGGTTATTTTTGCCAATGTCATTATGTGTTTTTTCGTTATCCCTGGTTAGTAAAAGCATCCCCTCAACTCAAGAAGTCGACTTGGCATTTACAAAACGTGTAAATTCCAAAATTAAGTTATAACACAGTCGAAACCTCTTTCTTGAGCTTTACAAATAGGCAGCCACATTTTACGTAAGTACAAATTAGTTTTCACACGTGCGTAATCCGTCTCAAGGCTGCCATGGAAAACCCGCCTTTAAGTCCATAGAAAACGCATATATTACCGTCAAATTCCTTTTGTAGAGTCGCCTTCAGATATATGGGAGCGGCCAGCAGTGTGGTCACAAATATCTAAGCAGACCTTTATTGCCATGGCTTTAGGGTGCATGTTGAGATATTTTTGAGCACCGTCCCGCTCCCATATATCTGGACGTCTATTACATGGAGCGTTTTTTTCTCATTCTTAAAAGGTCGTAAGGGGTATTGAAATCGGAGTGTAGTTAAGTCTTTTAGTAGGGTAGTGCGAGTCCGGGGTAGTATTGACGGACAAATTTGTTTGCCATGCAAATATCCGTCCGCCCAGACTTCCCGTTATTTTGGAGTTTACTTCAATTTGACTTGAAGTTCCCGGTCTTTTATATTTTATTCAAGCATCTTTTGTGTGTTTACTTTGCTTTTCTTGCTATACATTTTAAACTGCTTCGGGTGACAAATGATTCTTGAAAAAAACGAGCGAATAAAGTACTGTTGCCATCAGCTATATCATAGCGTCGGGAGTGCTCAAAAATATCTGAACACGACTCTATCGTTATGACATAAAAGCGTGTTCAGATATTTTGACTCTTGACGCTACGATATATCTGTGGTCGACTGTATGCATATTATCTTTGTTTGGTAGATAAAACATTAAAAGTTACAGATTGAACAAATACGAATGGCCTATTACCTACCTACGTTATATTTTTTACCTGTTTTATGTCCCACTTAGAGTTGAAAATGTCGGAAAAAATGAATTGGTTTTTTTCGGGAATATATGAAAAATTTGTTTTTTTCGGGAATATATGAAAAATTAGTTTTTTTCCGTTTTTTTCGGGTTTTTACAGAAATAATCAATGTCACTGTCACTCCTTGCCATCTATTTCAATTGACTTTTCTTCGATGACATCGCGTTATCTTGGTAAAAGTGAAAATAAGATCTAATTCGCATTGGTTTAGAGTTGAAAATTATAGTGGAAACTTTCATTGATTTTTTCGAAATAATCCGGAAAAAAACGAGCTGTTTGGAAAGAATCGGGATTTAATCCGGAAATTTTCAACGATGGCCACTGCTATGCAAAATCTGCTGTTTCATCCGCCGTGACTTCGGTGTCAGTTTTATCACACGAATCCCGTGAGAGATGCAAGACTTTTGGATATATGGATAGAATGATGTAGTTGATAACTAACTACCAAGATATACAAAAAATGTATGACATACCCAAGGAAATCGGGTAATTGTTGACACCGAAGTCACGGCGGTTGAAACTCTCGAAATGCCCTGCTATGCTATTCTCTTATTCACACATTCGACGCTGCGATCGTCATCGAGCTCGACGACGAGACAGTCTTGTCTAAAATCCTAGCTGTTTTATTTGACATTAGGAATCGAGGCTGTGAGCGAGTTCGCCGCTGTTTTTCATTAGAGAATACGAAGTTCGTACATTAAACGTCAAACTCTCGACGCAGTGTAGTTCCAGCTCACGCCGCATTCGTCGCCGAGCACTAGTGTCGTTTTAAAGTACATTTAAGTGAATACCATTTTTAGGCTCGACGCTGCCGCAGCACTGACACAGCGCTGACAGCAAGGCGGTTTCCTTAGTGAATAACACTGCGGTTACATTATTCCAATAAAATGTTACGTCGATAAAAAATATTTAAACCGAAACTTAAATATCATGTAATGATATATTATCAATTTCACGGTTTTCACAGTTATAATGGGCATTTAAAGTAGGGGTAGATTTCACCCCTCGCCGACAGGCGAAGCATTCGTGCAGTATGCACATGACGACGCGATTTAATGAAATGCCTCGTCATTACACGTTTTAATGCGTTCAAGTGTCCTAGGGAAGGTACAGTCGGCAATATTTACATACCTAATCTTGATAAACAGGGCCTAAACATATTTCAATACGGACGCTAAGTACTGGGCAATATCTGTAGGCAAATGAGAAGAACCTAGAGTATGCAACTTCTTCAAAGATTCAAGGACCAACATTGTATTAAAAATGGGTCTTATTTTATATCTACGTCATTGTATACTGCTAAATTTTACAATTACTAACCAATTTTACAGTTGTATTATCTTACCCCCTTATTCATAAACGTTTGTTAACTTAACAAGCCGCTAATAATTGTTTGTCCCTTTTGCTCTTAGAGACACATTTTAAAACTGAAAGGGACAAACAATTATTAGCGGCTTGTTAAGTTAACAAACGTTTATGAATAAGGGGGTAAAAACTATTAAAACAATAAAATAATGCTAGATTGTGAATATTTCTTTGAACGATTTGTTTACATTGTTCGACACTACTATTGACGGCGACTTTAGGATATGAATTTGGAAAAAATATAATATATACATGAACAAATTCTAAATATAACTTAATTTTAGTAGCATAACTGGTGTCATCATGTCATCAATGTCGTCAAATATTTTAGTTACAAATCTGTACAATTCATATACGTAAATTAAATCTAACTAACCTAACCTATATCTAAGATTGGTCTTAAGGCATTGTACCGAGGATGCTGGCAGTATTTACTCCTTATACAATTACAAGGTACAAATACAATGCCAAGTTCTCGATAATTCATCTCTATGTTTGTTTAATGAATGAATAATAGTAATAAGCGAGCCGGTAGGTTCTGAGCCCTTTCGCAGTTTCATTTCTGTTGACTGTACACTCTACTCCGAATACTAAATGCATTATCACTTTAACTCGTTCCGTTCCACTTTCGCATTCATTTTAATTTGCTTATGAGAAATGGTCGCAGGTCGTACACTTACCTTTATAATGCTTAATGGACAATAAGGGGTAACAACAATTGGACATCACACGAAAAAGATCCCACCTATGAAATTCGTCACTAAAATTAAATGAACGTCACCTTTTGATGATTTAAATTTAACTACCATTTTTTTGTGGACTGGATCCTTATCCTTTACCTACGTCCAATTGTGTTTCTAGGTTTAGTGGCATATCCAATGGGCCAATCCTGCAAAAAATAAAAATAAAACTATCTATTAAAATATTATCGAACCAAACTCACGGGTTACTCACGTATTTAAGTCGATGATTGCTCGATATGTTTCGACCCATTAAGAGGGTCCTCGTCCGGAGCACCCTCGGCCGAGGCCCGACGCATACTCAGTCGAAACATATAGAGCAATCATCGACTTAAATACGTGAGTAACCCGGTTCGATAATACTGCAACTGGAACTTTCCTGATAAAGAGTGCATTTTAATTCCCTTCTTCGTTTTTCGTTTGCAAAAAAGCTCTTAAGAGAAGCAAAGGGAGCTTTTAATTTTCTTCTAACGCGACACTGTGGAATAAGGAAATAGTTTTTATGCAAGAACAGTTGCCAAGTGTATATTTCACCTTATAGAAAATAAAGAAGTATCACTGGACATCTAGACATTATGCTTATGGTACAATTTTAAGCGAAACTTAAGATTAAGAAGATTTCCGAAATTAAAGGTATACAGTTTAGATGTTTTATTATCCTCGTAAGGCCCAGTGTACATTATAATGTACACTCCACTCAATGAAAAACCTTTCATCAATTTAATAAAGTTACATTTCCTTTGTTTGATTAATTTGACAAACAAACGAAATTCACCACTATTCTGTACATAGCAAACTTCAAAATAAGATTTCGAGGTTGTAGTCTAAATATTAGAGTTTGGGATAACGCTTATTCCCAGGCGTAAAACTCTAGAATATTTAAGAATCTACTACTTAGTTTGAGATTTGAGAATTGAATGGGCTTATTTCATGTGTATGGTTTGTAATAAATTGACTTGGAGTCCCTAGATTTTTAGTCTGCTCTTAATGTGTTAGTAGGGTGAATCAACTTTTTTCTGTCTGTTATTGGCATGGTTACGGTCGCCTGAGTCACGCTGGTTTTATGCATAATTATGATACTTAACCTATGCAAACATGCATTTTTCTGGTGTTAATAAACCCTTTCCTTGATGGGCCATCTACAAACATGGACTATATGTATTTTTGCATAAATTAAGAAACATAATTTTGCATAAAACCAGCGTGACTCAGGCGACCGTAACCATACCAATAACAGACAGAAAAAAGTTGATTCACCCATGACCGACCTCTATTACAAAATTTGTAAGTGTTACATATTATACTCGGACCGAAGATATGTTAAAGTAAACGCTCTAACAACGCTCTAACGCTCTTCTCCTTGGTCATTCATAGGCTACGTTAAACGCACTTAAACGTTGCAGAAGGTATAAAATTACTCTCCCCCTAATTGAAATGCACAGACGCTGGTAGGTTTTCCGGTGTCTAGTTCCGACCACAGATCACTGACTAGATTGTTCATTAAACTCACTTAGGACTGACTATACACTTTACACATGAAAGTTGTTGCTTCAAGTTTAAAAACGAAAGTTATGTGCAAGATAGAGATGCAAATATTTGCCACTCACTCTTACCCATATTTGCGTCTCAAAACTTGCAGTAATAACTTGCGAATGTAGAGTGCAAGAAATTCCTTCCAATTTTCATTACATTGGTACTATACACGTAATTTCGTCTAAATATTGTTTTAACTACATAATATTCTTAATATTATTAGTAGTATAGTAGATCGACTATTAAGAGTTTTATGCGCCTATATCCACCTTATGCTACATATTTCGTGTAATAAATTAATGTGTGAAAGTTAGTAACTAATAGTAGTAGTTCTTGGATAAATAAATGAAATTGGTACAAATTTTATCTTTACCTTTCGTATGCTTAGTAGCAGATCTGCTTCATTACAATTCAACATTATGCAATAGCCGTCAAAGTCAAAATTTGATTAAACTGCTCGACGCTTCATACTAAAGGTTAATCGATTCTCTATTACGCGGATTGATGTAAACCAAACGTTATTTTTATTTTGAAAGTAAGGTTATAGAGATTGCATAATTAGTTGTAAATATTCAAGTATTCATCTGACAGGTAGCTTTGCGGTCTCTATGCGAGGTGGTCTACATCAGACAAATTGAGTTGCGGCCTCTCAGACACTTCGGGCGACACTTTGTGACGTCTACCGTGCACGAATCCAAAATGGCCGCCCTTGGAAAACGTAGGTCGTCAGTTACGGCCTTTGTTGTACGGCGGTAGTTTTACGGCAAAGCATTCTGTTTTATACGAGACGGGGATCCAAAAAATGTTGCATAATTCTATGTTTGGAAAGAGAGTATTGTAATATTTTTATGACTTTCGGTGACTGGCGACAATTTATCTGACGCAATTATGATTTTGTTAATGAATTTATGTAAAATATTTATTATACACATACAGGTAAACATACACAGAACAAATTTAGACAGGTAGAAAGGCGATCTTAGGGACCAAGAAACCAAGATTTTGTCCGGTTTATAAGTTATTTCACTTATTCCTTATTTAAAGGTCTTTCTTATTTAAAGATGTGCAAAATTGACCAATTACATTCGTCAAATTCAAAATTCGAAACAATGTCATGCGGTCTCATTGGCCAATTTTGCACATCTCCGCTCCTCTCCGCCTCAGTGGAGCCGCACCCTTAATGCATTTTTATCATATTAGGAAATTGCATTGATTTTAAAACCTCATAAATAAACACGCCTAATTTTTCATTGTCAATTATACCCCACTAGTCACTTCAGAAAACGTATATTCGAAACACAAGGGCCAAAATCGTTAAAATATATTGGAAAGAAAGGTCAGCTGGGACCGGATCCAGACCTTACAAGTATAAACCCCTATTCAATTTAGGCACACGTTTCATTTGATTTGTCACAAAAACAAAGGGTACACGACTTCCATATTTTCTTAATCAAACGCGAGACCGTAAAAAATCCTACAAATCCTCGCATTTTCTCTCGCCTCTTTATTACACAAACAATAGGCAAACAATTTGCCACTGAATGTACACGGTGTTTTATCCTATCACAGTAATTGTTTTCTTATGTAAAGGACCTTGTGTATACGGGAGAAAATTCACATTTCAAGAATATGTTAAAGCTGATTCAACTGTAGAATTGAAAAGTGGCGGTTAGTCGTTTTCATTCGTTCTGGGGAAGACAGACTTAGCAACGCGGAAAGTGCCGAGTGCTTTTGAGATGTTCTAAGTGCCAACGTTTAAACATTGGAGAAAACGGAATAAATGGGTGCGCTTAGTAAAAAGTACTTTGAAGGTACAAAGCTGTGCTGGTATTAGCATGCGATTTTTTGATTGAATTAATCGCATGTCTGTACTCAAATAATAATTATATGGAACGACATAAATTTGGGCCGCAGTCAAAATGCTATAAAATAAATTAATTTTAAATTATTTATTTCTCAACTGTATTTGCATATGCACTCGATTGCGTTGATACCTAATTTAAGATAGGTACTATTTCTAATAGATATTGCTTGTGTCTAATAGATATTAGAAATAGTATATTGTACAAAGAAAGTCGCAAAAATATCTGACACACTCTTAAGGAAGCACACACACTGGAAGCGTATTCAGTACGTGCGCGTGTGCGTGGCGTGCGTGTTGTAGCGTAGGAAATGTCATAGTAGATGGCACACCGCTTGCGTGGCGTGCACGTGCAAGCGGTATTCCATCTTCTATATGACATTTTCTCAAACTTGTAATGAAATGTTGGCATTACGTACGTCAAATTTAACCAGGAAGTACCATCTCGCTGGTTTGATGATTGAACTTGATATTTAAAGGCATTTCATAACTACTTTGCAGTCCTAAAACTGCAAAGTACCGGAAGGAGCCTGCTTTAAAAAGTTAAATACCGGAAATCACTTGTAAAGTGACAGAACATCTTGGCATTTCACCTTAAAAAAAAGAACTAATGTCAATGTGATGTCAAAAATTTGACATTTAAGTTGTGTTTTTTTTTATTTTGTAGATTCATTTCGTTCTTTGACTTATTTGTTTGTGTACTGTGAAAATCACTTTCGATTTTTTATTTCATTAAAGGACCCCGGGCCTAAAGTGTGGAAAATGTGGTTTCAGTCAAATATTCTGAAATTTTGATATGTTATAGATTTCAGTGCCCTGAACAAAAAACTCTATGGGTGCTACCACGGTTTCCGGGTCCCTTTCCATGTTCTGCTCGATTTTGTACCAGATAACAAAGTAGTACCTACTTAGTTCTACTTCGGGTCTATTTATTTAAACAATTGACATTAGTTTGAAACTTTTTCGTGATAATGCTGGTTAGTTAAAGACATAAAACGTGTACAATGTCAACTTCATACTCACGTGATAGACTTATCGTTTATAGCTAAATGTGTGATTCTATAATATACCTACTTAACATTGTAAAATATGAACTCATTCAAACATTGGAAACTATGGCGCTAAGTACTTTTAAATAGAGGACATTGCTTCGTATGTAATAATGCTGTTGTTTTTGGTGCACTGCGGCGGATACCTACCAGAAAACAACGAAGAAAACATTCAATCTGCTATTTCATTTAGAGAATCTATGAACAACATGCCGGCTGAGTTCAACAACGAGTCCCGTGTGTGTATTAATTTTATTATATTGTGACCGATTCCTGAACTTAGCCGGCATTGTAGACGTTTTATGTCTTTAACTAACCAGTATTATCACAAAAAAGGTTCAAACTAATGTCAATTGTTTAAATAAATAGACCCGAAGTAGAACTAAGTACTACTTTGTTATCTGGTACAAAATCGAGCAGAACATGGAAAGGGACCCGGAAACCGTGGTAGCACCCATAGAGTTTTATGTTCAGGGCACTGAAATCTATAACATATCAAAATTTCAGAAGATTTGACTGAAACCACATTTTCCATACTTTAGGCCCGGGGTCCTTTGAGAAAATCACAATACAAATCTCGGCAAGAGACAAAGTTACAGGCCGCGTATCTCTATCTGGCCTCAGTTCCTTCGGCCAGATATATCTACTTGGCCTGTAACCGGTCCTCTATAGTAATGTACTATTACATACGCAATTTTATGCCATTAGACGCAATATTATGTCTGATATTTAAAGATGTAAGTAAATATTGAATTTAGGCGTGCCATGCTGAATTTTAATTCACCGATAACCTTATCGAAATTCTCGTTAAAAACCTCACGCCTAATTAAGTAGCATGATAAAATATGATTTTATCCGCAGCTAAGCGAGCTATATACATCCTCGTTCAATATTGAAGCCGTCTTGCCCGTCTTATATTTATGATGCGTTCGCGACGAGCTTATAACTAACTTATAGTGGTCGGATTACTGCCAGATAAGGACTAGGTTAGGGTTGGCGCTTCGCACATCTTGAATCTTGATTTAAAATTAGCAATTTTTTTTAGATTACCTATTTGTCGGACAATAGTCGTGGAAGAGAGAGAGAGAACTCTCATCTTTGCCCAGAAGTGGGGTAGGTAGATCAGGCTCATATAAATGAGTAATATTACCAGTATGAGGTCTGGACTGATGACTTGGTGGTGGTCGCAGGAGACCGCTGGATGCGAGTGGCGCAGGACCGGTCATTGTAGCAATCTTTCAACAGTTGACGTCTTTCGGCTGATATGATGATGATAATGAAATACCAGAATTTAGATTGAACGACAAACAATCAGTTTTATTAAAACTCATAGAAAATATATATTTTTCCTAGCGCGTTATAAACGATTCTTCGTAATTTCTTCGCTTCTGTTCCAGTTTTGTATCAAATATAATATGTTATGTTTTTAAATCTTACGATACTCAATAAAGTGGCAACCCTACCGTGGGGCTAGAAGGAACCTTGATTAATCCACGTCGTCAAAGCATACGTTGTTCCTCTTGATTATCCGAATTCGGTTCTACAAGGTCCCGGAAGAGCTTGACGCTAGAATTGCAGTTTCCGTCATTTTCAACAACTGACCGAAATTACGGTCGACGTTTGGAATTTAAGTTTGTGTTGAATTTAAACTTTCGCGAGGTTTAATAATTATAATTAAACGGTTAAACTCACGTGTATATAGTCACTACGCGCGACATGTATCAGAGGGTCTAGGTCTCTATCATCAAGCAATGAGACCGCGTTCACGCTTCGCGCTAGGTTTCTGTACTTAAAATCGCGGTGCGATGTTACAAAAGTGGTCGAAATCGAGTTTTATATAAAAAAAATTAAAAGCCAATTATAAGAATTAATTCGGACCTGTTTCATACATTAGTTATCTTGTCTAGGAGAGCTAAATAAGATTAAATAGGCATAAACGTTTAGGTGATAGCAAAATGTGGGCATTGTTACCTTCGTTTTAAAAAAGACAGTGTTATAATATTATATGAATGAAAATCCATTATAGCGATGTTAATATTACAAATACCGTAGACAACGCTATAATGTATACTTTTTAAAATATCGCGGCCAGTCAATTGACAGATATAAGTGCAAGAGTAAAAAATAGTAGGTACATTACGATAGAAGTTCGTAACGAGTGTTTTAAATCGACACGACTTAATCGTATTGTATCGTACGACGTTTTTCAGTAAAGATGGCCCTCTGAAGTTACAACCCGACAAAAACTGAACGACTTCTCGCATTAGTGCGTAAAAACAAGCACCATCTGTACTGAAAAAGACAGCACATATGATTTTCTATATCAATGCCTCAAGTGAGTAAAATCCTGAGCTAAAGTATAATTGAGCCAGAAATCACGGGTGCCGCCGCCGCACGACTAAATTACGGTCTATTTGAACGTGTCGCGGGTTTAAAAAGTTTCGTGAATTATGCAAGCGGTTTAAAAAAATATGCGATGATTAGGTTTGGAACTTCAGCCAATTTCATTTCACTGGCTTAGGCCCGCCTTCCACTGCGATCGGAACGGACTCGTTTAACTTACACCGCTGGTGTGACTTACAGCCGTCAACTGCATACTAGCACTTGGCCAGCGATGAACGTGAAACAGAGCCATTAATGAGACCGTTCCGCTCTCTGTGGAAGGCGGGCATTACAGTGGGCGCAAAGTTAACCAATAGAACATTCTGACTTCCTTTACAATAACTGAAATAAAAATAAATGACACTTAAAACGACAATTAAAAAAATGCATGGTGGTGTCTCGGTTAGAGTAGAGTCTATGCGGATCTCTATCTGACGTGCATTAATTTTCTGAACAAACTATCCATAGACATTTGAATTTCTCTTTTTTATCCATATTCTTTAGTATTTATTGGCTCTTCGCTACCAGGCGCTACACATTTACTCGCGATTTCTAGCATTCTACCATTTAGCAACTATTTTGTACCCTTTTTTATCTAGCAACTCGTTAAAATGAATAACATAATAGCCCACAGCGCAATGCGGCGGCCAGTGTTGCCATTATTAAAATAAAGTTTGTCCGCGCACTCCTTTGCGTCCATTAGACTTGTATTATTTTTCAAATTGCGGCTGTTTTATTAAAAATGCAGGCAAAGACGATTGCTGTTTGTGAAATGTGAGATTTTGTTTTTCGTTGAAATAGTCCGCACACTCCGCAAGTATTTATTATGTTTTCATTTTATTAGACTGCTGAGACGTTTTATTATATAGGTAGATAAATGCAAAACATTGTATACCTGAGCTTTTCACTTTTAGGGACACTCATTTTGAGTCAGATTGAAAAAGCTTAATGGCGGTTAGGTCTGTAACGACAAAATTAATTAATAAATTTCAAGTGTTAACTCTATAAACTACAAGTATAAGAGATAAAGAATATAAAAAACACCAATCAAGTTACACATTCATAAAATTTTTATACTTAATAATTGTCGTTTTTATAACGACAATTATTGACTGCAGTTAAGCTTTTTAGTCGCACGCTAATTGGGTTATTCTACAATATTTGCAAAACAATTTATTATCCTAAGGACCAAGTACCAATATTCAAACAATTGCTATATTTTTTTGGTTTCTTTCAAGCAAAGGGATGATCTTAAACCGAAATCGACAGCAAATAAGAGTGATATGTAAAAATACACCGGCGGTAAATTCATAAATACAGGAGTGCAGAGTTGTCTTCCCTTAGACATTTTAAATATAACTCCTCTTATTACTGACAGGGATTGATGGACCGAATATAAAAAGCAGATTTACATATGTTTGTAAGTACAAACGATAGTGCACGTAAATGCAATAAGTTAAAAGGTCCTCGAAAGAGTTAAGTGCGGTTTACGAACGAGCATTACAACTATTAAAAGCGAATATACTTCGTTTAGACAGGAATTTACACTGAAAGCTTACCGCATTTGTAGTTCTGGATTTAAACTAACAAGTTCACGGAATAAATGCATATAGTTTAGCTAGTGGTTTCCATAGAAAAATAATTGGTCATGTGTATTTTTTACAGAGATAGATGGTAAAATGATCAAATTGCCAAACTACGTTACTGCTATCGCGAACCGCGATGGACGTGTTGCCTCCTTATCACACTTACGTACACATTCGCAAGTGCGAGAGAGACGCAACTCATTAATCGTGGTTCGTGGTACCTTTGATTTGTGGCACAATGAAATAATATGAAGCGATCGTTAGTTTTCAACGTTACCTTCTTCTTCTTCTTATGGTGCCATGCCCAGTCTAATGGGCGTCGGTGGTCAGCATGGCATTTAGCTTTCTGGTCTTTGCCAATCTCTTAAGGGTGGCTGCGTCTTTTGTATGCGTCCATTTTTTTACATTACCTACCCATTTATTTCTAGGTCTACCTCTCCCGCTTTTTCCCTTATACTTTATTTCTGTAATAGTCTGCAATAGGTCGTATTATTCATTTATTAAACGTTATATGTATTATTATCAAGTATATACTTGATAATAATAGTACATCCTTGAAATGTAGAAATAACTAGACAATCCAACAAGCTAATGTTGATAAATTTAACAAGCTACGCTTCACGTAGAACCAACATGGTAAGTAGCTTGTAAAATCTACAAGTTTCACTTAACGTAGAAATAACATGATACAGTAGCTTGTAAAATCTACAAGTTTCACTTAACGTACAAATAACATGATACAGTAGCTTGTTAAAACAACATGATAAGTAGCTTATGGAATCAACAAGTTACTTTTAACGTAGAAATAAAATGACAAGTAACTTGTTGAATGTACTAGTTACACTTAACAAAATCGAACTTGTAGTTTGAACCAAAGAGCACGTAGGCGCTATTTTAATCAAAAATTTAGTTGAACGAACATGAATTCTGGTTGTTTTTTCTCTCAGTGTAACCTTCCTATAAATATACAATAATCTTAGGGAATACTTGCATGCAGTTTTGCGATGCATGCACGCTTGCACGCGGGGTCGATGAACTCGCCATCATTATTTTGCTCATTGCACATTTTACAAGCGGCTTGTTCAAAACTTTAAGATGCCAATACGAGTATGATTAATTAATCTAATATTTAATTTACAAAAATGACACAGAAGTTAGTCTAGAAGTTACTACCAAATTCCTACTTATTCAGATTACTTGGGATTACATACTAGATTACTTGGGAACAAATCAAAATATTTAGTTAATAAATAAATTGATTTTAGTTTTCACAATAATAGATGGCAGCACCATCTCTCTAGCGTTACTAAAAAAACGAAAGGTATTCTGATAGAAGGTGCATGCATGTATTGCTTGCCCTTAGAGTATAGTCAAAGGCGCCTAACCTTGTAAGGGATTGCATATACCCGAGAAAATTTACTGGTGGTTGCTAAGACCGAATAGCCGAGCGGTACAGGCATCAGCCGCGAAAGCTGTGTACGTGGGTTCGATTCTCACCTCGGACGTTGGTGATCTTGGTAGTTTTTTCTTTGGTATATGACATCCAATATTTATAATTTACATAGTAGGTATTAAGTAGTGTGACTACTTAGGAAATAATAAAAATACAAATCAAAATATTTAGTTAATAAATAATTTGATTTGAGTTTTCACAATAATTTAAATATTAGCTGTTCTTTTATTTTATAGGCCTACAAGTAATGATAGTGTTAATTTTATCTGACGGATATATTTTTTCCGGGAAATGTTAAACAAGCCGTAAGATGACTCGCAATTTCGGGCAGCCTGTCGTTGCAAAGTTGTTTCGTATCAGTAAATCAAATCTATATTTCTGTAGTTTGAATTTGCCTTCTTGATGGATATCAAAGGCCGGTTTTATGAGTGGTTTATTTCAAAATTAGTTGAATTTTTGTGAGCTAGTTTAAGGAAATGTTTTATAAGTTAAGTCGTCTATTGTAAATGGGTGAATCAGGTGACCGTAAATATGGCAATAACAGGCAGAAAAAAGTTGATTAACCCAAACACATTTATTGTATTGACGCATATGTATGTACTCATGAGTAAATCATACTCATTTATTGACAAAATTATAAGGTTCAGTACCATGAGACTGACATCGAAATGAAAAAAAATCTCCCTTACAAAATCGCAACATCCACCAAAATTGATGAATCAGTTATTTTTCCGAAGCAAAAGTAAAATGGATGCGGAGAGCTGAGGACCGAGTATGGTGGCGCGAATTGGGGAAGGCCTATGTCCAGCAGTGGACGACTGTGGGCTGATGATGATGATGATGATGATGATGATGATGAAAAGTAAAACATATTTTCACCTAGGTCCATGCAGGGTTTTTCGTAACTGGATGCAAAAGCCAAAAGTGCCTGATAGTCTAGGCCATTTAGAAAATTGTTAACATACTTGTCTTGGACAATTGTTATTTTATTAGTATTTTTTTTTGTAGTTTACGATTTATCGGAGAAATCTCCAAAATTGCAGACTAAATCTATAGTAGTACCTACTTTTTTCCTGTCACAAATATGCTGTTAAAATTATTCGGATTTCTCATGTTACACCGTATACATTTACAGAAATAGTTCTAAAATACAATTAATATCAACACTAATTTAACAAAGTGTCTGTACCTTTTATGATATCGGGTTCATTCGCCGCTGAAGGAATATTCGCTATACTTACACAACTTCGGATCTACAACCAATTCTTGGAAATATCACCTTTCTTTCTCTCGAAATATGGGTGTTTTTTCCATTAAGTGTTTCAGATACGAGGTTGTGTAGTATAGCAGTGTATTTGTGAAGCAAGTTGAGCACTAAGGTGATGCCGTCGAGCTTTCAGTAACCCGAGCTGGGGATGCGAGTGCCTAAAGTGAGGTTAGGTAAAGGTGAAACTTAATGGTTGCGGCAGAAGTACGGGGTGACTATAGGGATAGGGAATTATTTGAATGGTGTTATCCTGATTATATTTAGATACTTAAATGTCGTATGATGTTTGCTAGATTCGCCAGTTTTATTCCAGAAAATTATTTGTTTTACTTACTAGGTAATAAGTACATTTCGGACCGCGTTGTTTTTGCTAGGCAATTATGTTTAGTAATAATAATTCGCAGTTATCCTAAACACCTTCTAAATCTTCGCAAAAATATTGATAAATAAAAAAAGTTGAATTTTAAGTCATTTTCAGTTATCTAATCTATTTTTATCGTAATAGGTAGTAGGTACATAATTTGCTTAAAAACACAAAAGAACGGGATTTTTCCAGGGAAGTTGACTTAATGTCACATAATATTTTTTGCTTCGTTTAGTCCATGAATACAGGTTTTTTTTCCTTTTCGTGGGCACCGTGTATAAGGGGCTCTTTACGTTCTCATACTTACTAACGCAGGCTGTAATATCATAAATGAACCAATCAGCGCTCACACATAATGAATAACAGTTTTAAATCTTGTAACATACGCTGGGTGAATTAACTTTGTCTGTCTGTTTCTTCGATTTCTGTCTGTCTCTCAAAATCATTATTATATAGGTATATTGATCTTTTTAAAGAGAAAACATTCTCAATAATAACGGTCTTCCCTTCTTTTTCTCATTGTTTTTGTTTTCGTTTATTACAGCGAGGCTTATAACTGTTTTCACTTTTCTGGAACATTAGCGCGCTCGTTGTCTTAACGACCTATTTTTTTAATAAACCCCTTCGTGTATTAAGTCCGCCATTGTTTACTGAAAGAAAGTACAGGCAGAACAGTATTTTGAGCATCGATACTAAAACTAATGTTCGTTGTATCTGTGATGTTTGTTTATAGAGTAACAGGAACCCAATATTCGGCATTACTTATTTACTTGAATCTACTACGGAATTTGCTTTCACGTTTTGCTTCAAAGGAAATGTTCTAACATTTTGATTCTGTAATTTTTGACCATTTCTTTGCTTGATTGGAAATGCCAGTCAAGCCTCAACATGGGATATAACCAAATAAACTACAGGACAGAGCTCAAAGCTTTTAATTAAATAGTTTCTCTACTTCGCCAAAGAGCTTTGCCATTTAGTGGCTGGTTCTCTTTTTGATGGACATTCCTTTGATTCCTGTTCTGCCAACATTATTGTTATGCTAACCGCGCTCCACTATTATTTGGACAGGAATGAATGCATGAGCTGTCAGCGGCACGAATTCGGATGTGATTGGATGGTTTATGCAATAAGTGTGAACGTGGGTTGAAGTATTTTTTTGGCGTATCGGTTGTAAATGTACCTACCTAAAAACGTGGTATACCACTTTTGAACATTATTTGTTTGTTGAGGTCCGCAGTAGAGCTGTTTCTTGACTGACAATATACGATACCTTACCGTCGTGCTAGATATAGTAAAATCAAAAATACTCTATTACTGTAGATCTCAAACTATTAGGAACAAAGAAGATATGTTATGGTCAATAGGTGAAAGGAAAGTAACATCTAAATAAATGTTATTATGATACAAAGTGCCAAAAAGAAGTACATTTCCGTTGCCTGTGAAGTTTTGGGACTCTGAATAGGTCCCAACTCACGTCTAAGAGGATTTTCGTAGTTTCAAAAGGGTCATTTTTGTTTAAATACTTACGTAGAATTATTTCTGTAACTAATTTCTCAAGAAATCCCTAAGGGGCTTATTCTGCATCCCAAAATCTCACTACATTCGGGAATGCACTAATTTTATGGCCTCCTGGCATAGGTATGCAGTCAATATACATTTTTCTATCCGTTACGTAAAGAGTTGTTACAGTTTTTATCAGTTTATGACAATGCCATACAATATACACAACAATAACCGGACATTGGAAGCGGATTTTTAATATATTGCACATTGTACACTGCACATTTCACCGCGTCAATTTATTAAAACAATAGCAATACCTGTCGTTCGCTTTGTGGCCCGACCTTTATTGTTTACTCGCAGTATTGCAGGCTTATTGAATTTCCAATAAAAATCCGCTTTCCATCGCTCCCATTACGCAAATTGTGCTATAAATTGGCCACTCTGCGATGCTGCTAATTGATTAGTTATCATACTTGTATCAGTGGGAATCAAATGGAGATAGCGGTAGATAGTAATTAGTTAATTTATTTTGTTGGTGAGATTACATTATTGGCATTATTGCATAATGCTCGTCAGCTGCCCTGCATTGTTAGTTGATTTAACTAATTGGGTGTTTATTTTGTACCTACCTAAATATCGACATAGCTGTTACACCCCTTATGTGTCTAATATAAATATACACCGTGATTTCTAATAACCCGAAAGATTTTAACAGTGTGTTCCTGACCACATTTAGAAACTATAATGTCGTATAAACTTTTCTGGATATCGCCTAGTTTCAGAGTTATTACCAATTAAAAAAAAACATATTTTCTAATTGTAACTCGGTACAAAAGGTCTTTTTAACGGCGTTGGTGCCATTATGGAGAATAGTCTCACTAACCTCATTAATAGATGTCGAAAAGTGAGAAATAAAACCTTTTAAAAATGAGGTTTTTGTAAAAACCTTAACACTCATTGTAAGTGCTAGTTTTATGAATAACTTTTACTTTTTATGTTAAAATACATTAAAAAATTAAATAACAATTGAAAAAAAAAATAAAAAAAAAAATTTTTTTTTCGCCAAAAATGACAAAAGTCATATAATATTTTTTGATTGTTTTTACATCAAAAATGTGTGGTTAAAATCTTTCGGGTTATTAGAGATCACGGTGTATTAACTAATTGAAACTTAACAATTTAATAAAATAATAATTAATATTATAAAATAAAAACGATTTGTTGACATCAATTCAGCTACCCAAATCTATAAAAACAGGTAAATTCATCAAATCTGGCACGAATTGTTCGAGTCAATGACAGGAATTATATGTGTGGAAGTCAATATGACAGCATATACAGGTTGGTATAGCAGACCCGCATACACACAATGATAGATGTCATTCATTTCATTCAGTCCATTCGTGCCAGCTTTGGTGGATTTGCCTGTACCAGGCCTGTCCAAATAGCGCGTTCGGTTTAAACTGTCAGTGCCACCCCGGGGAGTACATCAGTACGTAGGGCCTCACGGCAAGCGGTGACGCACGTCGCGCATTCGCGAATGTTGTCCGTCGAATATCTACGTACTGATTGGACCGCTATCAGAGAATTGATTATAACAATAAACAATAAAAAAATAAATGAAAAAGAATATGAAAAGGTAAGTAATTCAATATTAAGATTACATCGTTTTTTAAAAGGAAGCAACCTTATTCTTCAGAAAAGGTACGAGTTACGCGATAGAAAGAGAGCGCACTTCTACGTGACATTTAGCGTTGCGTGGTGGGAATTTGAACTTAATAGTATCGTAGCAAGAGTCATTATTTCTTTAAACGGGTTTTTGGAGTTGGTTTTCTGTACTTGTACTAAATATGTATTCTGTGCCTGTAGTTATGTGAATGTATGTGTATCGTAACAGTGCAATTTGGGAATTAATCGGTACAGCCAAAACAGCACACGAATTACAGGTAGGTACAATTGTGTTCATATTACTTCTATGAGACTTAATTTAGGACTACACTGTCCTCCGAGACTGACCCTAATTTACCAAAACCCCTTAATTTTATACTTCATTTTGTAGATCGCAAAGTCTACGTTCCTTTAAATATGGGTCATTGTCAGTCCGAAAAACAAAAGTTGTCCACTCGGTGGTCAAAAGTTAACAACTTTTATAAATCTATGTTACGATTTGATTGCATAGGGCTATAGACCGGGTAACCTAGTTGTACCGTTAATTGTTTTATCCCAAAATTAGTACAGGAATTCCTTAACTTTAGGTATGTCCACCGAAAAGACGATAACCTAAATCTGACAATGACCCATATTCATAGCCGAGTTGATTTCCCCCAAAGCAAATGAAATATATTTGAATTCATTACACAAAGGCCTCAATTTAATTTGATGTCTGGGAAGATACGGACCTTTTCCATTATTGTTCGAAATATGGCACCTTCACTTACGTAAACTAGTCATATTTACACCTTAACTATATTTTAAACATAATTTAAGAGTCATGTGGAGTAAGGCAAACGTACGCAGTCGGATTAAGTGTATGCAACTATGCAATTTTTTGGACTAAAATGTATGGGATTGCGTAAATAATTACCCATTGCGTATGTTTACCCCACGTGAGTCTACCAGCCTACCACAAGATGCTAAATTAATAAACCCTCTAAGTAAATAAACTAAAATAAACGCTCATTTA
Source organism: Thaumatotibia leucotreta (assembly GCA_025490895.1). Lineage (NCBI taxonomy): Eukaryota > Metazoa > Arthropoda > Insecta > Lepidoptera > Tortricidae > Thaumatotibia > Thaumatotibia leucotreta. The sequence continues at coordinate 21,945 of JALPQI010014650.1, forward strand.
TCCCAACCCAACGCCATCACTCATGAACAGCTCATAAACGCTTAGCTTTAGATGTTGGTTAATTAATGGTCAAATAAAATAAAAAATATATTTGTATTAAAAAAAAGGTTATACTGTAATGCACCACATACCCGAGTCCTATTTGCCATTTGTATTGAGATTGGGAACGCAACCGATGCGATAACGGGAACAATATGGAAAACGTTAAAACAGGGATCAAAACCGGTTTTTTATAAAAACCTCGTAATAGCTCAATATGTTAAAATATTTTGCACTCTTTATGTAGTACTCAATATTTCATGTATTAACAACATCGTAGTTTTTAATTTCTCCATTAACAAATAATTTATATACCAAAGAACGAAAGAGAACGGAATTAGAACAGTTCTTTTATATGAGAATAAACCGGTATTCGATCCCTGCACTAAAACCCAAGACATCACTCGTGACATATGTGATGTGGGTACTTGGAGATCACATAGGTACGTAATTATACGGGGCATTTCGTGGAAACGTGTCGTAAACGACACTGACTTTTCAATACGTTTGAGAAATTAAATTAGTAAGTTACGGTATAATAATACCATATCTAGATTGTAAGATAAGTATTTCGTAGCGACTAACACATTTAGGGTAGCTACCATAGTGACACGTAATCGACATAATACATGGAATGTTCCATACATGTTTGTTGGTATACAGCTGTAACCAAGCCGCCTCCTTGAGGAGGCAGTAATTGGCACAGCCTTAGACGCATAAACGGCAGTGCTTGACCTGCTACCGAGCCTCTTTTGTGATCAACTGGTACTTGTAAAAATGTAAGCCAAATTTGAAAGAAAAAATAAATCGGATCTTAATGTTTTAAGTCTAAGTCTATCAGACATAAATAGCTACGAGTATGCTTGTGATCTTGGTACGTCACGTTCAATCAAAGACGTATGTTGTACAATAACCGATAACTACACATATCGTGTTACATTGGGAAATCATCAATCTTTTTAGCGACATCATTGTGACCTTAGTTTTTTTTATGTTATTTGTTCGTACAAAATAAATCAGCATATTATTTTACATGTTCTTCAATTTCTTGTTAGAGAAATACATATATATTCAATACATTATTTAACTTATCCTCACAATTATTATACATATTCTTTATAATAAAACACATAAATAGATAACGTTTTATCGGAATGTCGTTCATTTATAGCATTGCCTCAATGATCGGATACAGGGTACGAAACTAAGTCGCCCGCTGGGCCGCGCCTCATACGAACTTGTTTATTGCATTTGGGGCTTTTATGAATATTGTCGCCTTTTCTATTACTTCTGGGTGTTGACTATAGATGAGACAAAATAGATGTAATATGGTACCTACCGCATTTGTGAACGGCAGCAGGGTTTTCAAGAAATATTCATATTATATTTCAAGCCCATTTTTTTTTCAAACAATATATTGGAAGTAGCCAATTTAGTCGTTTTAGTTCGTCGTAGTTTCCCACAACACAAACAATAAAATTAATAACTTAGTCACTTGCAGTGTGTTATTCGATGTTGAATCATTTAAAGCTGTTTGTTTAGCATTAAAAAGCGTTGTTGAAAATAGTGAAAAAGGACAACTATGTAAAACCTGTCTTAACGGGGACATCCCGATTTGAGTTCTCTGTGGGAGGTCAATTTTCACTACAAAGCTCATAAACCCAAGGTCCTAGAACTGCAATCTGCAAAAAATAATGTAAAAAGAATGTCGAAATTGTATTCTTTTTAATTTTTATCTTCCAACTATCAGAAAAACTCACTAAATTAATGTACTAAATACGATAAGTGAAAACAGGTAATCAAATAATAAATGACTAATTAAAATATCTCAGTATCAGTGGTAGCTACATATTGAAGTGAAACCATAACGCGTATAAATAAACAGTGCAAGTGTAAGGAACAGTGCGACAGTGTAAGGAACAGTGCGACAGTGTGAGACAGTCGCAGCGGTGGCGTAGCGGACATGTGCGCGTGCGATGCGGCGCGGCGGCGCGTGCGCGTGGCTCGGCGCGCCGTGCGGCAAGAACGGCGTGTGCGCGTGCCGCGTGCACAGCGCGCTGCTGCAGGTAACGTGTGAGACCGCGGTCGTTTCGACCCGCCGCCTGCGGCCGACAGCGGCCCGTCGCACCACGGGATGCCGCATGCGGCGGGCGAAAACGACCACTTCCGAGCATTCACGCAGTGTTATTCACTAAGGAAACCGCCCTGCTGTCAGCGCTGTGTCAGCGCTGCGGCAGCGTCGAGCCTAAAATGATATTCACTAATGTACTTTAAACGACACTAGTGCTCGGCGACGAATGCGGCGTGAGCTGGAACTACACTGCGTCGAGCGAGAGTTTGACGTTTAATGTACGAAATTCTTATTCACTAAAGAAAAACAGCGACGAACTCGCTCACAGGCTCGATTCCTAATGTCAAATAAAATAGCTAGGATTTTAGACAAGCCTGTCTCGACGTCGAGCTCGTTGAAGAACGCAGCGTCGAATGTGTGAATAAGAGAATAGCATAGCCGAACACACCATTCGGACGCCGCGGGCGACGGGTCGTTATCGGCTGCGGGCCATATTGCGGAAGACTTTGGCCAGGATTTGTCTTTCGTGCATAGTCAGAATCATACTGACTTGTACAGTCGAGGAATTTAATTTCTTACCCATTTCGTACCTTGTCACAGTGACAATCAATATGAAAGCTGCTAGGACTGCCATATTATAGCTACGGTACAAAATGGGTAGGAAATTAAATTCCTCGACCGTACTTGTATATTGCTACCCCAACGGATATGTAAAATTTTACTCGATACGTAAAGTAGTCCAGACGCGTATACAGTGCAACAGTGAGGAACAGTGCGACAGTGTGAAAGAGTGCGACGATAGTCGGAGCAGTGGAACATGTCGCGTGCGCGTGGCTCGGCGCGCCGTGCGGCAAGGACGATCGTCCACGATTGACGATTAAGCGTTAGCGATTGGCAACATGGCTAGGCACCCAGGTCCTTGCAATTACATTCGTATATGGAATTATGGACGTGGTAATCAACATTCCGAATCACACATGCAAATGTTAATTGAATACTACAATCAATAATCATGGCTACAACCAGGGAACGGGACCGGTTTTTTTGAAAAACCTCGTGAAGCCCAATATTTTTAAATGTTTTAATACTTTTTATGTAGTACTCAAAATTGACAATATCGTATCTTACATTTTTCAAATTACTCCATTAACAAAGAATTTATACACCGAAGAACGAAAAAGAACGAAATTAGTACCGTTTTTTTGTATGGGGAAAAATCCGGTATCCCATCCCTGACTACAACATCAGATTATTTCTTGCCTATATTTATTGATTACTAATATTTTTCATTCTCTTTTCTTTCATTAAAATAAAGGAATAGGTCATATTTTAAAGACAAACGGGTCTTAATCGCGTAAACTTACGTTTAATTATATCCTGACGTTTCGGGCATGACGTTACACCCGTGGTCGCAGGCAGACTGGCGAGAGAATGTATCAACACCTTCGAGCTGCGCGGGTTTTTCGAACTACCCGCACTTGATCTTGATTATTCACTTCTAGGCTAGGGTTGTCACTAGGCCTACACACAACACTCACAACATCCAATATCTGTCTCACCACCACCCCCGGCAGCTTCAGTCTGTGGTTAATTCTCTGAAGAACAGAGCACATGACCTTTGTGACCCTGAATTTCTAGAAATTGAGATGTCGCACGTTCAGGAGGTTCTGAAGAGAAATGGCTACATAATGAACAGACGGCAACCCAGACGAACAGCGAGGAAGAAATATCCAGATGTTGCAAGGCGACCGGCATTTTTGCCTTATGTCAGGGGTGTAACGGACAAAATAGGTACGCTTTTGAATAAGTATTCCATACCAACCGTTTACATGCCGTTATCAAAGGTGGCAGGGCATCTAAGGTCGCCTAAGGATGTTTTACCTTACCACACACCGGGCGTTTATAAAATCGATTGTAGCTGTGGTAGTTCCTATATTGGGGAAACCAAACGCACCATAGCGGAAAGGGTCAAGGAACATATCACGGCTGTTAAAAAGCGTCAAACGAATAAGTCTGCTGTGGCCGAGCATTTGTTGGAGTCCGGACCTAACCACTGGATTGAGCTCCATAACCCGAAAGTCCTCTCAACCGAGCGTATACATTATAGCCGAAAAGTACGTGAAGCTATTGAAATTAAGAAACATCGGAATTTTAATCAAAATGAGGGGCAAGGAATCTCATCCGCGTGGAATCCCGTGATTTACAAATGTAAGCATGGTGAAACATCCATTTTAAAGCCATTGGATGTTGTGAGTGTTGTGTGTAGGCCTAGTGACAACCCTAGCCTAGAAGTGAATAATCAAGATCAAGTGCGGGTAGTTCGAAAAACCCGCGCAGCTCGAAGGTGTTGATACATTCTCTCGCCAGTCTGCCTGCGACCAC